>JARUPZ010000768.1:0-29386 GCA_031213475.1 Nereocystis luetkeana | reverse complement strand
CTCAATCAATTCGAAGCTGTCATCAATTGCAAGGCCACCCCACAAGCGGTTCTTAGCAGGGTGCATCTCACCCTTCATGCCACTCGCCACCACTTACATGGCGCTTTGCGCTCGGTGCAAGCAACGTTTTGCCTGGCCGGTGAACACCCGACGTGCCCCGTTGCGGCATATTGTTTGGATGCGAGGGTCTATTGCCATATGACTACGGCCATGCATGACATGAGTACACCCCCCCCCACGACCACCGGACTCACGTTCGTACGACTTGTAGGGTACCAGTAATCAGTTAGACGCCGGCGTCAGATCATCCCCCCCCACACCTCCTTTTTGTTTTGCCTATTTAAAATAGAGTAATCTGTAACGACTCGGAGTGTAGTACTATATACCAGTACGAGGTAACTGCTGTGACGACCTGGGAACCAAATAAATTTCTCAAATACCGTTGTTTCTCATATCTGCAGCTCCTGCTGGCGGAATACTGCCCTCAACATACCACCACCCCAGGAAATCACCCCGGGCGATGGGAAAAAAATTAAGTTGAAGAAAACGTCAAGTTTATCGCCGGGGTTTGTTAGATACACCCCCCTGTGGCGGTAAGGCTTCTTAAACACCAACAAGCATATCACCCGGGATCCTCACAAAAATAGCGCCAAGGTGCGCGACGCTGCGCATGGAGAACAAGATTGCCATTGCATTCGGCACGGGCGGCTCATCAGCATGAGACAGACAGACAGGACGAGTCTGTGGCTCCCTGCTGACGAACCTCAAGCCATGAGGGGAGCCACTATGGGCATCTAGTTTTGCCCGTCCTCGAAGTACCTCTTCTGCGTCTGCGACCCAAGCTCCGACAGCAGAGCGTGGCGTGCCAACCACAGCAGCGGCAGCAGCAGCGCGGTCCCCCCCCTGGCTGCTTCAGAACAAGTGATAGCCAAGCACCCTCCATCGATATCACCCCCCCACGAGAAACTTCCCAGGTGATCAATGAAGCAACACTCAAATAGAGCATGCCCTTTATCACCGGGGCTTGTTAAATACCACTCCGCCGCAGAAAACTATCCCACCGCAGGAAAAAAGAAAAACCCGAAATTGTTATCATCCCAGGTTGTTTCTTAGGTCCAACACGGTAGTCAGCGCGGTCATGATCAGCAGCAGTCAGGGGAGGTGGATGGACGGTGTATTTATTTGTACTGAGTAAACAGGAGGTCCCATTACAATCTGTGAGCTCGAATCTTCAGGTTGGTACGAGGCTGTTCAGGTATATTGGTTCCTGTTGGGATCAAGGTACGGGCGGAGACCGAACCCCTAACCCTAACCCTGACCCCAAACCGCAGCCCAAACGGGCCGAAACTGACCATAAACGCGGCTGCGCCGCGTTTGCATCGAACCAGGAAGTTTCTCAATTGCGGACGACAACTCCGAAGTGCAGACCGAGCTACCCAATGTTCAAGTCGACAACACCCCCGAAGATCCTATTAATAGCTCACAGATGGTACGGCAGTAATTATTGCTACCTGTATATGTTACGTAGTCTGGCTTCAGAGATGGGCCCAATCTTCTAAGACGCGTCTTAAAATACGTCTTCATCCGTTTCTCAGAGAGAGGCCCGTCTTACCCGCTCTATCGCGTCTTGGCACGTCTAAGATTCGTCTTGGCACGTTTAGATTCGTCTTACCACGTCTGTCTTAGATTCGGCTTAATAGATTGCACCAGGCGCCGGTCGAGGCGTCTTAGGGGGTCGACACGACGACAGCGAGCTGTGGAAATAGGTGGAAACAAAGCGAGGACGGCAGATTAATCGACTGCTCCAACTTGCTTCTTTCGAACCTTCTTTTATCGGGCCTCCATGCGTTTTTCCCTGTCACCGGAGACATCGAACCCGGTTCTCCGTATTTTCGAGGATGGCATTATTATGATTTTTTTAATTAAAAACCCACATGATCTCTCTCCTCTTTCCCCACTTGGCAGTTGGGTTTGGTGAAGGTCCACTCCAATTTCTTCCGACATACAACCTTAGGATTACTGCTACGTCTGTTTTGTTTCAAGTTGGGTTGGTTGTTAACGTCGTAATATATTTGCAAAAAAAAAATGCAAACTTTTGGGCGACTACTCTACTGCTTGCTGTTTGTTTCCTCTGTTTGTTTTGCTATTATTGCTATAGCGTGGTACATCAGTATACCAGGTAACTTAATGCGTTATTCCAGGGGAGTGTCGCCCGCATGGCCGCCGAACCCAACTCGTGCATCCCCCTTGAGGCGGCAGCGGCAGCAGCAGTGACGCCCATACTCGGTCGGAGCAGGCCAGAGAACGGTGGCGGGGCACAAGTCGTGCGCCTACCGCAGGCTAATGACCAGAGCCATTGTGTGCTCCCGGCGTTGCTGAGCCTTCCAGGAGTCGCCCGCCATGGCGAGCCAAGCGTCGTGAATGGAGAGGTTGTCTGCGGGCATGTCGAGTCGGAGTCGGCGAGCGGCAGACAGAGACAACCCTCGCTGCCGCCTCAAGGGGGAAGCACGAGTTGGGTTCGGCGGCCATGCAGGCGGCACCCCCCTGGAAGAAATCCAGATCCCCGGTACGCTTGATCCGGGCGTCGACCGCGATCGCGCTAGGAGGGAGCGTGTCGGAGGAGCCAAGCCCGGGGGCTGGAGTGGCCGTCGTCGCGGTCTCGGCGAGGGGAAGGCGCTCAGCTGAAGTCATTGCCTCGGCAACACGACGGGACTTCGTGCTGCTGTCCGCCCGGGCAGCCCGCAGAGCTTCCCTGGCGCGGGAAATAGAGTCCTGGGCGTGGAAGGCGGAGCGCGCGGCGTCCTCCGAGGCCACGGGGGCAGCCTTCGAGGCGCTGTCGGCGGTCTCCGAGGCTTTGGTAGCGTCGGCGGCGGTGCGAGCGACCGCTGATGCCTCTTTTACTCGGCCGCCGTGAGCGCCTGCGTCCGGCGGCGGGCGGTTGCCGCCGAGGCCGCCCCGAGGGTCTCGGCGGCAGTCAAGGCCCGTTCTGCCGACAACGCCACTTGTTAAGATCACGGATAGCGGGAAACTCTGTATCCCTGGAGAGGTCTGCTTATTCAGTCGGTACTCGTTGGTACTCACGTTGTTGTTCGCTTAGAGATAGAAGAGTAGCTTTATTCCTTTCGTGCACGACGGAGACTGAGACCACGCTCGTGCCTTTCTGGAAAACCCCTGGTTTTCCACCTAAGATACGTCTTCCAAGTGCTACAAATACGATCCCAGTGCCAGAACCCAGGAAATTACCGGGCTTTCAACCTCATACAAAGCAAGATCATAACATAGGACAACAACTGCTCTCTTTCTGTGTTCCGTGGGCAGAGCAGTTACTATTGTTATATACTAGTGGTTTGTGCCAAATCCGTTGGTATGCTTACACCGCGGATGCATCAGTACCACCGGTGGCAACGTGTTCTTTAAACGACATCGTTTAGGACAACTACTGCAGTTCTCTCTTTCTGTTTTCCGTGGGCGGCTTCGTTGGTTGCTATTAATAGTACTAATATTAATATTAATACTACGTGAATAATTATATTTGAGTTTGTTGGTATCCACGGCTGCTGACGGTATGATATTCGTACTCGTAGAAAACAAACCACACAATAAAACCAGGTACGAGCACCTGGTGCCTTTAGTTGGCAATGCGATTTCGGAGCTTTCGCTTCAAATATGGCTACGTATAATATGTACGAATGTACAAACAAGTACACATACTCAGATATACCAGTAGGTACTACCTGGTATCAATTATGTACTGCTGTACGTGACGTCCAATACCAACAAACAAGGAGGTATGTACTACGAGTCCGCAATAATGTAATAATACTGCTGTTCGTCCATCATTACACGAAATAGTCACACTTATCAGATAGCGGTAGCTCGATACTTGCATTATTGCCGTATTTACTGCCGCTCTACGTTGTTGTGTGGTTGCTGTATTGCTGTACCCGTATCTTGTTGAAGTAACTGTTATTTTTCGACATAATTCTTGTTTTAGTACTGCCAAGACGAAGCTTAGGCGTACCTAGACGAACCTTAGACGTGTCTAAGACGTGCCAAGACGTGTCTAAGGCGCGCTAAGACGCAAAAAATGGATGAAGACGATTGAAATTCGCACGACGTAGTAAAAAAAAAATCGACCTGCGGCCGGCTTAGTACCTCGCTACGCTCGATTTTCCAGTCCGACTTACGGCTCGCTTAGATTGGGCCTATTTAGAGAGCTCCCCGTGAAATCGATGGGCCACCGATACAACTATCACTAGGAGTTATCGTTTCCATCGCTTCGCTAACGCCTTTCTTCTTTTTATGTGGTATACTTGAATACCGCACGTGCCTGATACAAGCACGGCGGGAGAACACCTGTATCACGGTACGTACGTACTGCCACTCTGTTAATATTAATAGTAGACGTGTGGAAGACTCGAAGATATGAGCTCGGTCTAAATATCTCATGGATTTATTTCCTGGAAGCAACTATTAATATATACAATGGCAGATTAGATGAAGGGCATTTTGTACTATTCTTACCACTCGTACGCGTAGTACCACTATTAATAGTAATACTGCTGTGAATATGAGTCTCTTGAAGCAAGCATCGCTACGCGCGTACCAGGTATAGATTTCGTGTAACAGAGTATGATGCACCTGGTATACAAATATGTATTCGAAGGTACAGCAGTATGACACACCGGTATGTATGTATTATACAGCAGTGCAGAATATCCTGAATGTGTCGGAACGGTGACGATATATCCTTGAAGTTCCATGTGAAATTGGCTGGCTGCAGGCTGCAGGCTTAAAAGGCCGTACACCTCCTCCGTACAGCGCCGTCCCTACCAATACGGCCGGCCGTGCCTGCTGCTCCGTGCAATCTTATTTTCTTGGCTTCTTCTGTAACCTGCTGAGAAATTTGCCATTCTGAATTCTGATACTGAACCTGAACGTTCTGGAAGGTTCGTTCTTGACGGCCTGTCACATGTTATGCCGACAAGCCCCAGCCAGATATAAGAGAATATCCTCATCAAAACTATCAAAACCCCGCAAATCTCAAACTGAAACGCGAAAAGCGAAAGACGGAGATCGAAAAGCTGTCAAAAGATAAATAGCAACAGCAGTAGTCTCCGTTATTTGTTTTCGTTTTTTCGTTTTTTTCAGCCCCTGCTTTTCTTGTCGTGATCTCGTGTTGTCGTCGTTTGTTATACTGGCGTGTTCCTGTCGTAGATTGTACATGGCGTTACGCTTTGCCGTTTCTTCCTCCGGTGTCAAAGTGCCATCATCGTACGTGGATTACCGTCATAACATCATACCAGGCCAGGTATCATGCCATCATACTATTGTCGAGTCCGTTTAACAACTTGTCCGGACGGATCTCAACGCTACTGTAAGTCTAATTCCAATCCTGACCTCAAACCGAACCCAAAACGAGCCCAAACTGACATTTAAATGTGCCCAGTCGGATCTTCCAGGCGCCCGGGCGTTCCCTTCGGCGCGATTTTGCGGGCTAGGGAACAATTTCTAGTGGGATGAAGGTACAGGCGTAGACCCAACCCACCCCCTGACCGTAGACCTGGCCCGAGGACTGTCAACCGAGTGCCCGGTAGGACCTTCCAGGGGTCGAGTTGTTCGTTGTTTACGGGCTAGGAAGCTTTCCTGGCGTGATCAAGGTACGGGCGTAGACCTGATCCAATTCCCAACCCTAGCCCCAACCCCAACCCTGACCCCAACCCGTTCCCGTAACGGGCAAAAAACGGGCGAGAAACGCGGCTGCGCCGCATTCGTTTTTATTTATTTTTCCCGAACTCGCGGACCACGATTTTCCCCCTCGCACTCTTCGTACCTGTAATATCCCCGGAAAATTCTCCCCGACCAATCGGTGAATACTACTATCTAGCTTTGACTAGCATCCAAAACGAGCCAAGCCTGGCCAGAAAGGCTGCTGCGCCGCTTTCGCATCAATCGAGAAATTTCCGAAGTGCGGACGACGATTTGCCCTCCTGGCCAGTGACGAAGTTGAAAAAATGCCCGGAAATTTCCCCCTGGACACTTGGTTAGAAATATTTTTACTGCTAGCGTAGTTGCTTTTTCGAGCTACAACCACCGCAGTCCGTACAGACTTGGGTAAAGGCCCACGAGATAATGAAATAGCCTACCTGGTAGTTGGTATTGGTACTAATAGTAAGAACACATGTCTACCTTTTTGGGCGACGTTAAGATTATACCCCTACAAAAATGTGTTCGCGTTGGCGACACAGGTTAAGAAAGAGCCACATAGAAGAAGGGCGCAAACGCACTGTCCGAGTTGCAAGAACAATGACACCTTTATCGTGACGGTGTGCATTGGGTAATTGATGATGGCGAATGAGGTACGCGCAAACACTCTGTGGTGTTACTTTTGCTGCTATGCATGATACGCAGAAGCATCAAGCGTTGAGTGTTCTCTAGCAAATTACAAATTAGGTGGTTGCTGGGTGGCTGCTGGCGGCAGTGTCCGTGTTCCGCTGTCAGCGCTCCGCGCTATGGAGCTTTCGAAGCGGGAGGTACCCAATGGGATTTCCGCCATTAGACCAATAGACAATGGGAACGCGCCGTTTCCATACAATGGTTGAGTTTCGAAGATACCCGCCGTTATATTTCAGTACCGGTCGCTATGAGCACGAATCTCTACAACAAAAAAAAACTTCGGATGGAAAAAAAAACGCGAAAAAAAACTATTCCTCTCGGATGGCAAAACAAAACTTTAGTTCAGGTTTGGGAGAAGAGCTTACTGCTGTAGGACGCCGCCGGCAAGCTCTCGCCCTCTAGACCACGTATCCACCTGATTTATTTTAGGCCGTCATCTACTCTGGCCTGACCCGACACCAAGCGGGTTGGCCTTGGGTCAAGTCTATGTCGAGGTCGGATGTCTATCATCGCGTGAGCTGATTTTTATCGGCCTGTTGACAATTTTACAAGGAGAACAGCAAATTACGCCGCGTCAGCCGCATAAAAAAAAAACAGTACGGAAAACGAAACAGTTTCCCCCATTTATCCCGCAGCGGCGGTACGAAAATATCATATCTTCAGCTGTTTGCTAAATTTAGATCTCTAGTAGTTTTGGAAAGTAAAGTGTGCATCATCGTTCTTGATACGATGAAAGGAAATCACGAAATCACATTTCAAAACCTTCGGTGGATGAGAAACGGGACATATCATATGAAGGAGACCTGGCCATTGAGCACCGAGTTAGTGTCTGAGGCTGCCTCCGAATGGGTACCTGGTAGTCTGCGGGCATCATACCGTGCCACACTGGCTGTAGCATACCAGCACGGTACTCCCAACACTCCAACACAACAGGCTGCCTGTACGAGAATTGTACCGGCATGTGCCAGCAGCGTTTTTTTACTGTATGTGTACCGGTAGGTAGGAGTTGATACCTCGCTTCTTGCGCGATGATACGGCTGTGGTCGATGACTTGCTGGAAGCTGAACGAGTTTCGACAGCTTTGCAGCTCTGCAGCAACGCTTGGGCCTTTCCCCGTTGGCGATTCCCGGTATGTGATGCATCATGCATACGACGCTCCCCCTTCCGATTCCTTAGAACCGCTGTCCCGTTTTGGGGACAGACAACTCAAATTGTAAGTAATCTGTCCCCAAAACGGGACGGCGGTCCTAAAAGGGTTAACTGATACACATGTTACTTTTAAATATTATACTATTAATGTGCACCATTCTTACTATGAATACTACAAGGGACTACTGCTGTATATACCAGGTATGTCTACTGCTACTATTAATACTATTAATAATAACTAATGACAGCAGTGTTGATACTGCAATAATACTACTACTATTAATATCAATATTAGAAACCACTGCTTACTGCTCCTAATACTACTTCAACAGTACTCTGTTACTGCTACTGGTATTGTTGTTGTTGTTATTGTTGTTGTTGTTGTTGTTGTTGTTCTCACATTAACTCACAATACAATGCAGTCCGTGGTCGCAGGACAGGCTCCAATAACTCTGGAGTGGAAGAAATACCTCAAGTAAAATACTGCTACTACTCGTATTGCTATTATATTACTATTAATACTATTACGTATTAATAATACTAATATTTAATAGTAATTACATTGGTAATCAAAGCCTGGAAACAGCAGTGCGTACGAAGTAGCTGTTCAAGTGAAAAACTAATCATAGATTTTGCGTCAATAAATTAATGATCTGAACTCTTTATGTAATACTATTAATAGTATTAATATGTACTGGTATGCTACATATCATCCGCTTATTACAGCAGTACATATCCTCTTTCGTATTTACCATCCTCCGTTTTCATATTTTTGCGCGTGCTATGGACCTTCAAATCTTACCTTGTACCTGGTACGAGGTATATATCTACATTTATCCGGTACCAGGTATGTATTATACCAGTATGAGTATCAACATCGACTCGAGTCCATGTTGAGAGCGCCTTGCAGCGTGGGTAGGCACAATTCGATGCGAGTCGACGAGGGAAGATGGCTGAAATCTTCTCGCGATAAAAATGAAGGCACGTACCGTGGCGGGAAGGAGGTAGGAGAGCCTGCTATGTGACCCCGGATCTGAGTTACGAGTTGGAAGGAGAGAGAGAAGCAAGAAGATTTGCGAAGATAATAAATGGGATGAGCAAAAAAAATGAGGTCAGAAATGGCGGAGTGGGGTCTCTTCTCGCGATAACATTCACATTGAAACATTAAACGAAGGGACGAGCCGTAGTGGGGAGGGGAGAGGGGAGAGAGAGCCTGCTGTGACCCCGGATCTGAGTTACCACTAATGATATTAATATTATCCCGTTCTGGGGACAAACCAGTCGAATCAGGCGTAGTTTGTCCGTAAAACGGGACAAACCAGTCAAATTGTACGTAGTTTGTCCCTAAAACGGGACTGCAGTCCCAGAAGGGTTCATACATTTATTAATATTCATAGAAGGGAGAGGGAGAGAAAAAACGAACGAACAGAAAGAAATGAATTGACTAAAAATTATTAATAATAAACGCGCCCGATTTTTCGGACTCTTTAATTTGTTTTTGTTCCTTGTCATTTTCTCACTGTCTGGACACAGGGGAAGTCGCAAACGCAACTCTTTATGCTATTAATAGTGAGTGTAGAGTTGAATACTAAATACAGGCGATTCATTATAAATACAAAGTTGAATACTTTTTCAAGAAATGTTCTATAAATAATACCTGGTACTTGGTATTTATATTTATACTCGAAAATATCAAAATGTCAAATAGGAAAAATAACAAAACATCTGCCATGGTGTTTAATACTGATATTAATAGTATCAAATATTATCCGAAGTAGGAGGTTATGTTTGATATTTAACTATTAACAATAAACAGCTGCTGTTGCAAGGTTGGAAGCTCCTACCAGGTGTATATTAATATCGATAAATTAAAGTTGTACGAGCAACAGGAGTAGAGTCGTCGCCTTTGCCTTACATTGGCACTTGGTCTTTTGCTGTCATTCAGTTCTTTTTTACTCCCCGCCGGCGTTAGATTTTTCATCTGGTCCCACGTTTTGGCATCGCTCACTCGTGCTGCCCTCCCTACCTGTGGATGATGCTGGGGCCTGACCGCGACCACCGCCGTATCCGCGACCGTGACCGCGACCTTGATCTTGATGCCGCACGCTTCCCTCAGGACGGCTTCGACCTCGACCTGACGTACGTGACGGGTCGGATCATCGTGCACGGCTTTCCCGCTACTGGCGTAGGTGAGCCATGCGTGAGGCAGGGGCAGACATGCCAAATCAAGCAGTTCAAATACCATACCTGGTACAGCAGCAGGAGTACGAGTATACCAGGTATCTGGTACCGGTTATGTACACGAGTGACATACAATAGTACCAGGTAGATACATCAACGGAGCATCTCAGACATCTCCTGCATTATGTATTCAACAGTCGTCCCATCAGTCTAGTAATAGTTACCTGGTATGTACCATTTGTACAGTAAGTATATCGTAGAAGTAGTGTTACTCGTGTTGGGTAGTACTCGCTCACTTCCGGCTATGTTGCCTGCTACGAGCGCAGCAGCAGGACTTGACGCGGTAGCAGCTGGAGGCTCGCGATCGATGTGATGATCATTATCAACAGAGGATTCGCGTTGTTGGAAGGTCGGTTCGGCGATAGACGTAAACTGCAGCAGGAGTATAATCTCGGTGCTACGCTGTCTCCTGTGTTATTTCGCAGTGCTCTGTTGCTGTTGTCAGCGTTGTGCGAATGCTTCGGGTGCATAGGCAATCAACCGAGGGTGATACTCCCGCTGTAAAGCTTTCGGCGATGCGACACCCGCCGGCCGCCCTTTTCATAGTCGTGCTCAGCTGGTATGGTACCGGTACTCTCTACGGTGCGAACGACGACGCGACAAATGGGGATAATTTTCTACCCCTCGTGCGTTGTACCAGGTACCTGGTACGCACAACAGCAATACGAGGATCTCACTCACCATTGGCCAGTGCCGAGAGATGAAGGCAAACATGCAAATGTGTCACTTGCATCCTTGGGTTCGCGCGAGTAAAATACGAGAGAGCCCAAGAGCCCAAAAGTCGTGAATTGTTACTTTTTTTTTTTCATCCTCGCTGCCTGCTATTTTGCATGCTCTGCGCTCGACGTTGTCGTGTTCTCTACTTGCCTCGCCCGCGGACGGGGTTCATGACATGCGTCACATTTTAGAACACATCTATCGGAACCCTCGGACCGAGGTGCAGCGGCTGTTGGACAAGTATCACGAGAGCAAGTACAAGGTTTACAACTTCGCGAGCGAGCCAGGGAGGACGTACCCTGACCAGCTCTTCCATGGTCGCGTCGAGAGGTGCGTGCCTTTACGTTCCTCACGTATGGATACATGAAACGGAACTCTTCGTATCTCGTACGATTCCTATATATAGTTCCAGGTATTTAATACATGTATAGTTCGAGGTATTTATCACATTTGTTAACCCTGGTCGCTGCTATTAATACGAGGAGATGACAAGACCACAAGGTTTTGCAGTGGTGCGCAGTGTTTACTGCTGCTCACGTGCTGGCTACACGTACACACGATGTGCGGGGGCATGCACGATCAACAGTGTTAATAGTATTACCCAGTGGTTTTACCCAGTGGTACAAACACGACTGACTGCGCCACGGCGACGATGCCGCAACTTGCATTCGGTCATAAATTTACAGACCAGGTACGTATAATATGTATAATAGTACAAACGTCTAAATTTGACGAATGGGGCCCTTGACCTCGGTCCTCGGCACCCGGCGCATGTTGGAATGGGGCACCTCGACCCTCAGCAGTCGGCACATGTTGCTGAGAGTCGTAACGGGCTACCACGTATATATAATAGCTGGCATATAATACACAATGCCCAGTAGCTAAAGTCCGGGGGTGGGCATGGCTGTTGAGAGCATGATGCTTACCGCTGCCCCTTCTTTTGTTCTTTCGATTTTTAAGTGTTGCGTGGGAGGGAGACCGTCGAAGGGCGAAAGTACGACTATTAGTACATTTTGTAGCAGTATCGGGAAACGGGACGGAGATAACGAAGATGACGAGTTATAAGGTGACCAGGCGACAAAAAAAAAACCCTTCGATGCTTCCCGCCATCAGACTACTATAATAATACTATTAATAGTAATATTAATAGTTATTATTAATAGTTGGCCAAGTACTGCGACTATTATTGTGGGTTTATTGTATTATTAACAACGCTCGTTTGGTCTAGTCCAAGAGGCGTATATGTTTCCTCCGGCGGTGCCTTCGGCGTGCCCTCCGAGCTCCGTCTGTGTGAGAGCCTCCCGAGTCCCGAGGGGCCGGCCCCCTCTACGATGTGTGTCTATTTTTTTGGCTCGTTACGCTCGCCTCACTTTATTCGACTACGATTACGAACAAAACCAGTTAGTTGATACTGGCAGTTGATTCGGCTCCGCCACCCCAACTATAGTAACTACAGCATGGCCGTCGTGTGAAGTGCAACCAAGCCGAGCCTCAGCCCTAAAAGGTCAACATACCTTGACGAAGTATGTTTACTTGGTATTAATAGTGTTTATTTAGTGTTGCGTGAATGCGCGCGCAGTTCTTTGTTCGGTTCGGCTGTTGAGCAGATGTCATACAAATCATTTTACTAACCTCTGTAGTTCGGTAGTACCTGTACAGCAGCGGTAGCACCCGTTTACCGGTGACCCTTCCACCACTGCAAAACGTACTGAAACTACACTGGACACTGGACACTAAAGACTAAAATAATAGTAGTGGTAAAAAGCAGTTCAAAGGGCCCCTATTCATAGAACGGGTGCAACAGCAGCAGCATACCCGTAGTTACACGCGAAGAGCGATTGTTGTAGTTGTTGTAGTTGTTGTAGTTGCAAAGGATAACCTTCTGATACGAGTACGCAACAATACATTCATCGCTATTAATATTAATAGTCAAATCCGGCAGCCGGTCTCCCACTCGAACGGCAACGACTCCGCCAGTGCGCTGACACGTACTGCTGCAACTCGTGCGGCAGCACTACTCGCACGCTATGTTGTGACTGCTTGTTCTGGGAACTGAAATATTTTCCCAAAAATATTTCTCTTAATTTTTGTGCCGACCGTGCTGGCTTTCTTGTTACTTGCTTCTTCACCGCGTGCGTGACACACTCAGCCAATAAACTACCTGGTAAATTGTACCAGCACGTACATTGTGGGCTGTGTGTTTTTCTTTTTTTTCTTGCACTACGTACCGCCGTTAGATATTATTTTGATTCATAGCGTCATACCGGGTATGGTATAAATGTACCTGATAGGTACATCCCAAAGTTGCCCACGTGTGCGCGGGAACAGCTCTTATCACGATATCACTATACTGTTATACTGCCATACACTACCTGGTATAACCGGTATTTTTGTTGGAGGTCAGGAGCGCTGGTGACTGCTGATTGCTGGCTCGTATGTATCATACCAGGTACCACCTGGTACCTGGTATGGCGTAATGCATACCAGGTATCCGCGAGTCTTCACTCTGACAACACTCCAGATAGCAGGCAGGTGTGTTCCTCTTTCGTGTTCACGACTATCGTGCGTTTCGTACGGTGCAGACAGCACTCCAGGCAGCAGCCGCTGTAGTCAGCAGCCACAACTTGGTTAGTGGTGGGAACGGGGATACTCTTACGTGTAAGTTGAGAGGATATACCCGCGGCCATGTTAGTTCAGTTTGCACATTGGTTTTATCTTGTGTGCGCTTTCTTCGACTCGTGTATTTTTAGGCAGCCGAGTTTCGATTTTTTTGTGGTTTTTCGGATCTTCCTAGGGCTCCAGCACCTTTGTGTGACCGCGGACTCCTTCGTCAGAGAGTTAATGTGAGAACAACAACAACAATACTACGTCTACATTGGGTATACAGGAATATCTGTTTAATGCCGAGACTACGCACAACATTCCCAAGACATGGCTGATGGTCGTATTCAAGTCAAGTCATTCGTACCGGGGGGTAGTCGGTACGAGATGGGCCAGCCAAGCCACTGCCAGAGCGGTGAATTGGCTGTGCCCCGCCCAATATTACGAAATTAGGTGTTTGGATGTGTTTTTTTTTTACACGATTCTGGTTATACACAAACCAGCAAATGGAACACCTGGGTTCTTTGTTGTTGTCCAAGAGAAATATATGTATATACAAGGCGCTTCGCTCCGCGGGCGGCCTACGCCGCCCGCTACGCTCGCTCAGGAAGGAAAAAAGTACATCAAACTATGCGAAGCGAACAGAGGTCCACGATCGAGTTTAGTTTTTTCAAGGATCGTAATTGCAAACCGGCGACTTGATAATGCCAAGAGTCCCGCCGCTATGCTTCAGGAAAAAACAGCTCCAATGTCAGCTTGGATGCCATATATACGCTTCGCGTCGCGGATGTCGTACGTACGTACATACACCCCAGGTAGGGTACTACTGTCTGTACTTATTTTCTTCTTTCGATATGCTCTATGTCTGTACTCTGTATGTACGAAGAAAAGCGAAAGTACAGCACGGCACAGTAGCAAAAACAATGAAAATGAAACCGAAAACTCGGAAAGAAAAAAAAATCCCCGTCCCCTCTCGTGTAATATTTTTCTGCTTGATTGGAGCACCTTACACCCGGTCGAACGAAAAGAAGAAAAGAAAAAATCGCACAGTAGAAGAGCTTCTCTCTCAGCCTCGTACGCCGCCCGCCCCTCTCGCGACCACCTCGCTACCGATTCGGTCCGGGTAAAGCTTTTATCACTCTCTGCCACAATCAGCCCCGTCGCCTGCCTCGCGTGAAGCCCGGTGCTCACCGTGGCCGTCGTTCGCCAGCTCGATAACGTTGGTGTTCAAACTGCACACCTCCATCTTTCAACTTCAGCGTGGTCGTAAAAATAAGCACCGCTTGAATATTATCTTGCCCTCCCGAACGACCTTCATAACTCGTACATACTCTATCAACAATCATAAATCGAAGCCAGACAAAGCCCGTTCATGCATCCCTCGTGTATCGAGGCACACGCGACGCCTAGGCACGAAAGCGGCGACCGCGCTCCTTGCAACCCCCCCTCTACCCGCCAGCACCCGCTGACACCCGCGACGGTGCCGGGTCCTCCCGCGATGCCGTGCTCGGAGAACACGCACGCTCACGAAACGAAAGAAGAAAAAAGGAAAAAAGGACCGAGAAAACAAATAACTGCTGGAAAGGTCCGGCAAGTAATGAAAGGAGGCGGTTTGGAAGTGGGAGCTCTGAGAGGCCAGGGATGCACCAACCGAGCACGCTCAGGGGTTGTGATCTAAGTATGTAGTTCTATGACCGATACGTATTAATAGAACGACCCGAAAAAATGCAAAAACAACCATAACGTGCTTGAAAAAGCAAAAAACGGGAAAGGCAGGCTTTCCATTTGTGTGCACATTCGGTTCAACTCTGGCCTTCAAATTTCAGGTCAAACTTCGCAAAATTGCGCGAGGTATCCCAGTATAAAAGAAGGCACAAATTCCTGGCCTGAATCGACAAACCAGCGACTACCTCACGTCTGCCCGTGCTCGTTACAGGACCTCGTGCTTGCTCGTGCCCGGCGTGGGGATGCTGACCTACGCTCGATGCCTTGCTTGCAAAGACTGCGTTTCGAGGCGTTTCGAGGCCTTCTCTTCCAAACCAAACTTGCTCTATCCCAGTTCCCGATTCAGACATGCCATATTCTCTCTACCAATAAACCCTGCTTTGTCCGTTACTTCGTTTTGCGGAGTCCGTTACTTCGTCTACGGACAAAACTCCCCTTCTCGTCACTACTTGTTTGATTTGCAGGACCCGTTTTTAGTTTGTTGGTCATATATCTTGATGGGTGACGAAGTGGGCAGTGCAACTGATGTCGATCGTCTCCTTTGGTCTCCAGAACTGTTTCCGCCAAATAATAAATACCCTGGTATACCTTGAGCGGGAACGACGACGTTTGCAGCTGTCATATCATCGTATTCGGATTTCAGGCCAAAATGTTCTACAACTCTACAACAATAGTACTAATCACTAAAAAAAACTTGTACCGGCAAAAAGGCAAGAAGTCCTAAGCCGACGACGCCACTTGTTAAAATCACGGAGAGCGGGACACTTTGCATCCCTGGACAGGTCTGCTTATTAAGCCGGCACTCGGTGGTACTCACGTTGATGTTCGCTCAGAGATAGAAGAGCCACTTTATTCCTTTCGTGCACGACGGAGACTGAGACCACGCTCGTGCCTCTCTGGAAAACCCTGGTTTTCCACCTAAGATACGCCTTCCAAGCACTACAAATACGATCCCAGTGCCAGAACCCAGGTAATTACCGGGCTTTCAGCCTCATCCAAAGCAGTATCATAACCATTTTGAGCTTTCTCGCATATGTCGGCGGAATCGAGTCGGATTCTCGAAAATATTGGGTTTGTTAGTATGGTATACACTATTAATACTGTGTCAGGGTAGTTGCTTGGCTAATTTGCAGTGGTTCACGAGATACGATTTTTAGAAGCTTTATTCGTTTTATGGTTGGCCCAGCTCGTGGGGTAGTTGATCAGTGCAGTACAGCAGCGGTATTATTTAGTCGTACCGATGTTCGTTTGTGGCAGTTCGTTTGGTTTATCATCTTCGTTCCCATTGCTGCTGTTACTGCTGCATACTCGACGGCTGCTATAATACTCGTACTAATACTACAGCAGCACTAATAGATACCAGGTACCTGGTACCTGGCACCAGGTGCAGCTGCTGTACTTCTGGTGCTATTATTAATAGTAATATTAATAGTATACCAGTATATAATTACGTACCTTTGTAACCGTCGTTACGGCCGACGTGAACCGCGACTTCATTGGCTATCTACCTATACAAACAATACAGGTCGTCATGTATTCGTCCTCGTGGGTTCGAATCCCACGGTGGTCACCAATGTAGCACCTGTGCTCGTCATTCGTACCGATGTAGTCGCGGAGGCGTCGCAGTGTAGAATTCGCGGAGAAGTCGCCCTGATGAGGTCGCGAGGCGATGGCCCCTTGTACCCGTCGTTACGGCGGACGTCAGCCGAGCAGAGTTCTTCGTTGATACCTGGTATTCAGCAAGGATACGCTAGAGCTAGTCTGACTCGGTGGGGAAGCCTTTGTGTCACCCCAGAGTCTGTGGCTGATTATCTCCCGATATCTATCTCCAGGGGACGGGTCAACACCGTCAATGACGTGAGACCGCTCGTGACCCGAGGTTTGATATTGCTTGACCGGTGACGTGTCCTTCGCGCGTGCGTGTTACGAGATCTACGATATCTCCAACCCTGGCTTCCATATACATATTGCATGTAGTATACCGACCGTACCGCAACGACGACGCGCAGCACCTTTGGCAGCAAAGATGTCGGGAGACAGAACTTTCAACCCTTGACAGACAGCAGCTTTGCGTTGACATACCGTGATTGACACCAAACTACTAGGTTTTAGTGTGGAACACTTCGTCCCTAAACCCTTGACAGACAGCAGCTTTGCCTTGCTTGACATGTCTCCCGACATCTTTGTTTGGCAGTACGTATTCCACAAGAGCACGACAAAAATGATAGATACTCGTACAAGTAATCCACGCCATTGTTGCTGGGGGGGCCTGATAACGCGAGGCGCTCAGGCTGTCGTACCAGCTGTCGTTCATATTATGCATACCAGACACACGTTACCCCTCGCATTACGTGCGACAGCACCGAACGATATCTGGGTACCGTAATTCCTTTGAGGACGCCCCACGGGGCGCATAAATATTTTTGGTGGAAACCCCGGGGCGTTCTCAGAGGTAGGGGGGAAAAAATTACACGTCACGGGTCAGCTTTGTCGGACTTTAATTGCGCGCCGCGTAACGTGTATGGAACCCCTTTTCTGGAAGGCTCGAGAGACTGGAGCCAACTTTTATGTGAATCCTCGGCAGACGTCGACCGACAAAACCAACGACTCCGTCGCGAAATTTGAAGGGGACGCGCTGGGTAGGGTCACCGACCGACCCTAGTGTCACCACCGTGCTCACATCTCGGTCGGTGATATGTGGCGTAGACCGGCCAGCCATCTGATAAGAAAATAGTTTGGCGCTGGTCTGTAGAAAACAGGCGACAAAAAATCTCGACCCGTTTCCGACGGCAAAATATGGTTATAGGTTTGACATCGATCGACA
The DNA here is from genome assembly GCA_031213475.1 of Nereocystis luetkeana. NCBI lineage: Eukaryota > Phaeophyceae > Laminariales > Laminariaceae > Nereocystis > Nereocystis luetkeana. Next base: position 11,733 of record JARUPZ010000768.1, on the reverse strand, counting down.
AACCCAACAGCTGCGTCATGATCTCTGACCGAAGCGCGCGTTTGGCGTTCCGACCTGCCTCAGTTAGTGTCACTGTGCACGCGTCGGTCGGTGATATGTGGCGTGGGTGAGCCAGGCATCAACTGAAAAAAAATGGCAGCTGTTATGTAGAAAACAACGGACTAAAAGTCTCGACCCCTTTCCGTTGGCACGAAATATAACTTTTTGAATGTTTGAACGAAGAGCGTCGGACGCAGCGGCCAACCTCTCGCCCCCTAGACGACGGATTTCAGTGATACTGTCGAGGCCACCATGTACACTCATTGGAATTGCCCGGTACGGAGCGCATTGACCGTGGGTTGACTGTATGTGGAGATCGAAGGTCAATCGTCGCGTGACTGCGGGTATGCAAGCTGCGAGCTATTGCCTGTTTTTTACTTGTTTGTGTGCCGGCGTGATATCGCGTTCGGCGTTAAAATACGGCGATTTGTTTGGTAGATAGCTGGCGTGGCTCGCGTTAATACAGCGGTATGATTGGTAGATGAAGTAGCTGGGATCAACTGCCCCGAGTTATTTTTTGCTTGGTAGATAGATAGAGTGGCTGGGGTCAACTGCCCCGTGTTATTTTTGACTTGGTAGATAATTGTAGCTGGGGTCAACTGCCCCGTGTTGTTTTTGACTATTACGGGAGACCATAGTTAATAGGACCAAATACTCGTATTGGTAGTAAAAATGGTTAAATATATACCAGGTAGGTTTTTATCTATACCATAGGCCCTATTAACTATGATCCCCCGTAATAGACAGATAAGGGGATAGTCTTTCCACGAATAAAAATAAATACCCCGGGGCAGAAAGTCCCCGCGGTCTTGTTTGTGTTTTTTTTTTCTGTTCCGGGCACCGACCGGACAGACACAAACACGTCTGTACCCATTGCCGCGGACCTCTCGCGCTGGAACCTACGATTCCGGGCCTATACAGCACGCTACGAGAAAGCACCCAAGAAGCGTTTACAGGCGGTTGGGGAAGCTTGCGCCGTTCGCCGACGGGGGATGAAACCCTCTCCGACGACAACAGCGACAACAGCAACAGCAATGCTGCCAGACTTGGATTTTTATGTGAACGCCCCGTGAGGCGGTAAACTAATAGACGGAGCAAGAATATCCCTTGGCGAACTATGCGGCAGAGGGCCAAAAAAAAAAAAAGGAAAAAAAAATGTCCCTGGGCGGTCTCAAAGGTTTTCGGCTTCACCGGCGCTGATTTTTTTTTTTTTTTGGGGGGGGGGGGGGGGTTTAAAGGGCATTTCTATGCTTTGTGGATGCACACAAACACACAGCTACCTCACGCTAGAGTGCAGCACGATGGAGTCTGCGGCTCCCCAAGCACTGCTGTGCTGCTTCTGCTGTACCATGTAGTTGTCGAATATGAATCGGATAGCACCTGCGGACGCGGCTCGTGCCTCGTGCCTCGTGGCAAAATCAGCTCGTCGCAAGGGGCAGATATTACAGTCGTTTTTGGACGGTGTACTACTGCTGTATCTATTGCAGTATAATATCATATGGAATACCAAGCAACGCATTCATCGGCACACCTTTGTATGATACAAGATTCACGTTAAATAGTGTACCCACAGGTATGATATGCTCTTCTTCCCGTATATCGTAACCTGTGCGCTTTTCCGGAGACGGTGGGTTTGGCTCCCGATTCTCCGTATTTCGCGGCCATGCGGTTATAGAACAAACAACCCAAAAGCGAAAAGCAGAAAGCAAATACCGAGAGACGAGAGACGAGCTGAAACCTCAAGCTCGCTCTTGAGACGAAGTATACCTGGTATATACGAGTAGTCAGTAGTCATGCCCAACGACCCGACGACCCGTTTGGGCATGATGACCACCGACTACTCGACAAACGGCCAAGCCATAATCGAGATTTCGCACGGCCATTTATCTATTTGTTTACTTCCTACGAGTAGTCCCAAATCCGCTGTTGTTGCGAAGAATCGCGCACAACGCAACATGCACCAAAGGCGTTTTGCGGCTTGCCGTAACGCGTTCTTTGTAGTGTGTGTGTTGCCGGGTGTTTGGCACCGCAGACGAAAAGTCATGGGACTCTTCCCTTTTTTTCGGCCGCTGTGTAGAGTCAACTCTGGTCTGTTTTCCCCTACATTTGAACGCCTGGTCGTGTTCGTACCTGCTGTACCGGTCGTTTGGGACAAATTTTCTTGCAATAATAATGGGTGTTGTTTTGGCTTCCTCTATAAAACAGTTAAAACCACTGGGAATAGTGCGTATGGAAGTGTTTATCGGGCGTATTTTCATACAAATCTGCAACTATACATAAGAAGTTTATCGCAAACGTTTGCCTCCAGCCCCCCTACGCGAAGAGCGGCCTCCGGCGATCCTGTGCTGCGCGCAACACGCGCCTCCGCCTATCGGGAGCCCTGCGTCTGTTGATGTCATGTACCGCCTTCCCGACGTTCAACACCCGATACCCGATACGCGCGCATGCATGCGCCTAGTGAAATATACGGCAGTTGGTACTGTCTATCACACATATCTAGTATACAGCAGGAGCAGGTAGCGACTACCTGGTATTCTTTGTTTTTTAGACGAGTAAAAGCTGTGTTGCATATTGTACGAGTAACGTGTTTTTTGTTGGTCGTTGATGCGTTTCCGCACCGAAGCCCTCTCTCGCACCCACCCACGCCATTCTGCTACTATCAATACTGAGGTGCCCTATCTGTGCTGGACTAAACCACGCCCAGGTTTCCGTTTGCGGACCATACCTGCCCCCCCCTGGAGTCCGTGGTCGACTTCTGCGAGAGCGCCAAGGCCTGGCTGGACACGCACGAGGATAACGTGGTGTCTCTGCACTGCAAGGCGGGCAAGGGGAGGGCGGGGATCATGGCGGCGTGCCTCATGGTCCGCCTGGGGGACACGGCCAGCGCGGCGGTCTCCAAGTTTGACGAGGTAATATACTTCGTACAAGGTAGTGTGGCTGTAGCTGTCGCTAGGAACTCGCGTACCAATCAGAAAGTGTATAACGGTCGTCAACTTGTGTTTGTTGGTGGGGAACGTTCCAATAAATTTATCTGAAATTTATCGTAGAGTTCGGCAATCGTACCATACCTTTAATTTCAAGTAAAATCCGTCTGCAGCTAGCTCTTTTGGCGCCGTTCAAATTAGAAACTCGCAGTTTTCTCGTGTGAATATCATAGGTTGCCAATGCTGGCACGGGTTAGCGCGTTGAGGTTAGATAACGCTTCTTGCTTGTATTTAGTGTGACGTGCGCGTTGTGTGAGAGGCGTGGGGTCTTTGAAATTCGGCTTGGTAATAGTTGACAGGGCAGAGTTGGATTAACATATTTTGAACGAAAAGCCCATGAAGATGTGCTTCGTTGCCACTGCTGTGGCGGGTTATCGAAACCGCTACGTAATGCACGCCGTTCTGTGCTTTTGGAAGAGTCTTGTGCTCCGGCGTATCGGGTAGGCGTCGAGCACTATGTAGCTACTGCTGTAGCACTTTCCTGCTACCCCACGCTTCCCGTGACACCACGAATACTCGGTGTTGCCGACCCGTGATTGTGACTTTTGTTATGTTCCTGTGTGCTAAGTAAGTGCGTGGTGTTGTGTATTTTGGTGGCTAGGCCCTATCGTTGCCGTGAGAGCATGAGATTCGCTCGCACTGTAGCCCTGTTGTGGTACGCAGGCAGTTTGGATTTGTTAACGTTGGTGTCTCGCGTCTCGCCCTTTATGTTATGTCCTCGACGTCCTTGGTGGGCAGACGAGGGTCTCCGATTTGAAAGGGCTGACCGTGGTCAATCAGCGCAAGTGGCCGTTCATGTACGAGAGACTCATCAAGGAGGTGAGGCTCGCTTTTCTTTGTCTGGATTTGTTATTTCTGATCACCGGGTACCAACAGTAAAAAATCATGCTTTTAATGGTATCGTATTAATAGTTGTATGTTGTATCCTCAGCAGTAATGTCAGTATTTGTTTTTTTTCGTGTCTGCCCCTCTCAGCTTAACCGTTTCAAACTTTAATTAGAAAAGTCCAGTGGCGTAAATAGATGAACACTACTGCTGTACCAGGTAGATGAGAAGTATACTTGTATACTCGTACGTCAAATCATGAAAACGCCGACACATAATACGCACGTATGCATATCATGTGCCTGTATCGTATACCCATTGACAGTATGACATACTGTACCTGTATGATTGGTCCCTAGATGGTATACCATCATGTAGTCGTATAAGGGCATGGATGTGCTCGGCTGTTTGGATTTTGGACGTATCTTTTAACCACCTTGTACCTGACACCCTGTTCCCATTAGGTACTTTTATCCCCGCAGTGGATCCATCCCGTCGGGCATCTTGCTCCCATTTAGTCGTGCAGAAATATAATTAGCCGTCCGCAGGAGCCGCCGGAGGCCCACCTCTGGCACCCTGTTCCAATTTGGTACCAAGTATGCCGTACATATCTACAACAACTCCTGCCATACATACAACCGTAACGAATTCAAGAGCAAAGCCGAACAGCCCAGCACGTGCGTGCAATTTTACGGGAGCTGACCTGGTGGGAGTGTACATGGCATATGCTGCACAGCGACTGCTGTCAGGCGAAGACAACTCATGCAACAGACATGCATATGTACCTGGTACCAGATACCTGGTATGCCGTATTCCGGCGGTACGATTGAAGCAGTTCCCGGCGGTGGGTTCGTTCTATCCTATTAATAGCGACAGCGTTGTGTTGCTATTTTTCGCCGTGCACTACGTACTGCCGTATATGCTGCTGTGTACGGCGCCCGAACATCCTACATCCTTATGCTGCTGCCGTATGGTGTGTTGCCGAGCAGTTTTGGGGTGTTCAAGACAGCATTGGTGTCGTGCCAGGCCAAGACCCGGACCTGAGTGCGCCAGCGCTGAGGGCGGCGTGTGTTCGGGAGATTTCTATTCAGCTCCAGCCCAAGACTAAGGGAGGCAAGAAGAACGATAAAATCCTGGTACGTACGGTATCATGTGTTCGAGAGTTTTTTTTATGTATATACACCTGTTTATACGTGTATCCGTAACTTTGCTCTTCGGCCCAGCTTGCAGGGGGCTTGTAAGTCGTGGCGGTACTCTTAACCCTTTTAGGACTGCAGTCTCGTTTTGGGGACAATTTGGGACAAACTACTTGGAATTTGACTGGGGTGTCCCCAAAACGGGACTGGAGTTCTAAAAGGGTTAAGCCGAGGATGAAGTTGTAGTGTCTGTATATATTCCGTTCTATCTCCTGATACTTGCTTGCCTTGCTTATTTTTTTTTCGCTCATACGTACCATATACGGTTCGGTAGTCCCGCAGCTATTACGGGGAACCATAGTTAATAGGACCTATGGTATACATAAAAACTATATATTTAAACCATTTTTACTAACAATATTTGGTCCTATTAACTATGCTCCCCCGTAATAGTCGACGTAGGTCGGGTTTTTTTGGCATGTGCTTCTCGCTCTGCCCACTGCGAGTGTGTCATCGTACTACTCGCCCTCGTCGTCGCTGCTAGTGCTATTATTATATAGGTCGTGAAGAGCCGTACCACGTGTCAGCGGCGTGGGTTGTTGGGGTTGTTTTTTTGCTTAATAAACATGAGACGCTGTACGCTGTATACAGGACAGGCTCTTTGTCTGCGCTTTCGTTTCGTGCAGATAAACCCCCATCACCCATCACCCATCACTTTATTTTGCGAAGTTGCTGCACCCGGGTAGCTGGCACTACCAGTACTCATAATCGATCGGTATTTAACGCTGCCCGATCTCCCCTGGCTCTTCCGTGGGCATGCCTGTCCCAATTGCCGCTCCCATGCATGCGCAGCCGAGTCTGTCCTGCGCTATATTCCAGCAGGAGCCCATGGGCAAGACGCTTGTCCATCGGGCCAAGATGGTGCTGTCGACACCGGAGGATGGCGACCCGGAGTCGGTCTACGCGGCTGCTTTGCCTCGCAGTGCGGTGGTGCAGGGCACTTTCCAGGTGACCAAGCTTAGCCGGGACCGAAACGGTGATGGTCGCGGTGATGAGTGCATCCACGTCGCCTTCTTTATTTCGCCTGGTGCCTGCCTGTTGCATAGAAAAAAATACCCTCTGGTATGAAAGAAGTATACGGTCGGAAGAAAGGATGTAGTAGGTATGTACAAGGCGCTTCGCTCCGCGGGCGGCCTACGCCGCCCGCTACGCTCGCTTAGGAAGGAAAAAAGTACATCAAATTATGCGAAGCGAACAGAGGTCCACGATTGAATTTAGTTTTTTTAAGGATCGTAATTGCAAACGACTTGATAATGCCAAGAGTCCCGCCGCCATGCTTCAGGAAAAAACAGCTCCGACGTCAGCTTGGATGCCACATATACGCTTCGCGTCGCGGATGTCGTACCTAAGTACATACACCCCAGGTAGGGTACTACTGTCTGTACTTATTTTCTTCTTTCGATATGCTCTATGTCTGTACTCTGTATGTACGAAAGCGAAAGCACAGCACGGTACAGCAGCAAAAACAATGAAAATGAAACCGAAAACTCGGAAAGAAAAAAAAATCCCCGTCCCCTCTCGTGTAATATTTTTCTGCCTGATTGGAACACCTTACACCCGGTCGAAAAGAAGATAAGAAAAAATCGTACAGAAGAGCTTCTCTCTCAGCCTCGTACGCCGCCCGCCCCTCTCGCGACCACCTCGCTACCGATTCGGTCCGGGTAAAGCTTTTATCACTCCCTGCCACAATCAGCCCCGTCGCCCGCCCCGCGTGAAGCCCGGTGCTCACCGTGGCCGTCGTTCGCCAGCTCGATAACGTTGGTGTTCAAACTGCACACCTCCCTCTTTCAACTTGCAGCGTGGTCGCAAAAATAAGCACCGCTTGAATATTATCTTGCCATCCCGAACGACCTTTATAAACTCGTACATACTATATCAACAATCATAAATCGAAGCCAGACAAATCCCGTTCATGCATCCCTCGTGTCTCGAGGCACACGCGATGCCTAGGCACGAAAGCAGCGACCGCGCTCCTTGCAACCCCCCCTCTACCCGCCAGCACCCGCTGGCACCCGCGACGGTGCCGGGTCCTCCCGCGATGCCGTGCTCGGAGTACACGCACGCACACGAAACGAAAGAAGAAAAAAGGAAGAAATGATCGAGAAAACAAAGAACTGCTGGAAAGGTCCGGCAAGTAATGAAAGGAGGCGGTTTGGAAGTGGGAGCTCTGAGAGGCCAGGGATGCACCAACCGAGCACGCTCAGGGGTTGTGATCTAAGTATGTAGTTCTATATTACAGAGGTACATTGTAACAGGAGCAACTCTACACCAAAACCAGATTTATAGTAGGGATTAGGAGTCAGTTGTCGGTTGTTCGCGTCATGTCCCTGTTGGGACTTGAGAGGGGAAAGGTGACCATCAAAAGTGACGGTTACACCAACCGTTGTGGCCACTTCCGTGATTATGTGATTATACATTGGTTGGTGCCCGAGTTCCAATGGTTGATGCAAGGAGTCGCGAGGGCACGAGGGCAATATGATCGTGCTCGTGCTGCTGGGCACCCAAGCTGCTCGTAAATGGTGTGATAACACGAAAGTCGTCTTTGTTTTGCTCACTGTGTCGAGGTCCATAAGGAGTCAAGAGGACATGATGCGAAGTATGTTAATGAGTACAGGGGTACAAGGTTTGCCTTCGGAGGCATTCGGACGTGGGGTGACGAGGTGACGCAATGTCAAATCGGATGATGTTTTGTCCTGCTGATAAAAACGAAATACTCACCAGGCGTAGATATTTTTAATTTTACGCAATCCGTAAATCAATAGGCATAACAACCAGCGAAAGGAAATCGGTGGGTACATGTACATGAGAACCGATGTCGGCCCTTGGGACCCGCGGGAATTGACGTGTATCATCGCAGAAGGTGTGAGCATGAGACGGTGTTGGGAGGGACTGACGCCTTGTGGGTTTTTGCACCCAAATTAATCATCTGTCCGGTGAAGCGCGTAGAACGATTGATTGGCGGGCCGCGCATGCCACCATACCACCACACCTTTTCACAGCGAAGGCCGCATGCAGCATGTATACACGTATGTACACTATATATATGTATGCATGTAGCAGGTATGTATACGTATATGTATGTATGTATGCATGTGTACATGAGGGAAATGTCCTTGCTCACCTCCATGGCGATTCGATGGTATGTCCATATATCATACAGGTGCTGATCACTTCAGCTGTAGGAGCAGCTTCAACCCAGAAGAACGTCATCGATCTCTGGTGGACCACGACCTTCCTTGAAACAGAGGGTAAGGAGTGGGGACGAGGATGTTAGGGATGGGGGTAGCGGTCGGAGCGAAGGGGGGGATGGGGGCGGGGTAGGTTAGGGTTAGGTGTAGGCGTGAGGGTCAGCTGGGTGGGGGTAGGGGTGATGGTAGGGCCTGTGCTATTCATAGGCGTTGTCCTCAACGTCAGCGTGCAAGCGACTGAAAACTGGGCCGCGACTGTTAGCGGGGCAAGTCTTGCTACGTTTAGCGCGTAGCTCGACAAGGCATCCCGCTTGTCATGGTGTTCAGTACCCAGTACAGTCGTGGAGCCGCAGGATCCCCTTTGACACAATATAGCGATATATGCCATGCTGTTCTGAGCCAATCAGGTCCCGAGAGAGTGTTATATTTGTTTGCGGGCCTTTCCTAGCGTCAAAATCCTCGCCGGATGTACGGACGCTCTTCTCATAGCTTGGCCCATTGCATCGTCAAAATTTGCCCCGGGCGCGCACGTCTGTGTGTCTCAACTTGTGTCATAATTTCCTTCAACATTTTTTTTTTTTTTTCTTGTCCACATGGTCGTGGTAGTACGATATTTATCGACTAATCAAGGGCAACTAATGTCGCCCAGAGTATACGCTGCTACTATATACTGTACACGCGCACTCACATACACGTGTCTCGACTAGGTTCCTGAGTTCCTTCCACCCTTTTTTGTTGTTGTCCTCATGGTTGTACTATATCCATTTACCTTTTAATGGGCGACCAACGTCGGTGGTAAAAAAACGTTGTACATGCAGGTGGCGACCAAGCGTTCGCGCTAACGGACATGGACGTGTTTTCCGTCAAGCTGGCAACGCGACTGCAGGAGGCCGGCGCGCGCGTCATCCTCCGCCACACGCACCCCCACGCGGAGAGTCCCCGACGCCGCGCAGCGTTGAAACGCCTTCCAGCAGGCAACAAAACCCCGGACCCAGACGCGGCGGGGGGTGGGGGAGACGAGGACGGGGTGGACTCTGCCCAAGGCGAGGAAACTTCGGAGCAATCAGTGCCAGCGCCAGCAGCACCATCACCAGCACCCGACAGCAAATGTAGCGGAGAGCCACGACATGAAGCTACGGGTCCTTCACTGGCCCAGACCGCCGCGGAGAAGAGCGATAACGCTGCTGGTACTGGTGCTGCTATCACTGCGGATGCCAGCGAGGGGGTGCGTGACGCGCAGGGGGAAGATGGCGGGATGGATTCTGCCGCTGGGGGCAGCGGCCAGACCGACCGTAGTGCGGGGACAGAGACGAACACCGCGACGGCGAAAAGCAGCACCGACGTCGCGACGGGACAAAAGTCGGCAAAGGCGGCCCCCGTAATGTACAAGCAGACTCCCTCCATTGGCGGCCCCTCCCCGGCCTTCCCCGGCCCCTCCCCGGCTGGGCTGGCCTCTCCAGTTTGGACGTTCGAGGGGCGAACGCCCTCTGTGAGGGATGACCCTGCGGGGAGAGCGATCGAGGACTCCAGGTGGACGCGGAGCAAGATGTGGAACAGTAATCCGGGGGTTTCTTCCGGCGGGGCGTCCACTCCGACGGCCGCCGCGTCCTTGAAATCGATGGGACCGGCGGCGGACAGAGGTACGGGACTCAGGGCGAAGAGGCGAACGGCGCAGCGGCAGCGATCGAGGTCGGACTCGATCGGGTCCAGCCAGTCGGAGATGCACTCTGCGATGTCGGGCGGGTCAGGGCCCGTGCGGGTCGGCGGCGCGTGGAGTGCGGTGTACGGAGGCGATAGTGGCGGGGGCGAGAGCGGGGACAAATCCTCGTCGGTGGAAGGGCAAAGGCGAGGGCAGGGGCAACGCAGGCAAGGCGAGAAAGGTCTCGCGTTTCGCGGCCGCCACCGCGAGACCGACTCTGACTCGGACGACCAGCTGGCGGTGAGGGCGTCGGCGTTCGGGAAGCAGAGCACGGCAGGCGGGAGCGGCGGCGGCAACAGTGGAGGGGGGCAAGCTTCGCTGCCGAAGTTCGTGCCGCAAGGACCGACAACGGGCACTTCCTCGACCCAGGGCGAGCAATGGGCGATGGAAATGGAAATGTCGTTTGCTGAAGAGCGGCGCGGTTGGGAAGAGTGAGTGAGATCTGGGGCTTGGATGAGTGGGTGGGTGGGTGGAGGGGTGTCATGTGACCGACATGGTGGCACCACTCTGCTGCAGGAGCTATTGCTTATTTATTGTAAAGGTGCAGATGGGGGCGTTTTGTTCAATGTTGTAGCTGTGTAGTGATGTGATGTGATGATGCGCGTGTTTTCCGTACCCGTCGAGTTGCGGGGCATAAGTTGCGGCGGATGAGCAGCAAAGCGAGCGCGGCTTCTGGGCACGCCCGATGATTTGATAACCCTTATCGTTCACATCTCGATACCTCGCGCGCATATGGTCGCGTCATAGCGTTGACGTATGATACAGCACCACTCGAGTGTGTCCTACCTCCGTGGACACCTCCGCGCGTTCTTGTCTCACTGCTGCCCACCATGTGTTGTGTGCTTTTTCCATGCAGACACCGCCATTGTTTGGAGACGGAGCTAGATTGGGCCCTGGCTGCGCGCGCCCGGGCGGAGGCGAGAAGCGAGGAGGTGAGGCCGCAGCCGAGACCATATTGGTGATTTCCTTGTGGCGTTGACAGGACTTCTATCGCTCACGAAGCGACACAGGGATCATCACATGCATGAAGCAGAACGTTTGGGCGTAAATGTGAACTCGTATACACTGAATGTCGTTTTGAAGGTGGGGGTGCTGGTGTCAGGAATATACGGTGCGATCTTATCCTCGAGCTATATATACACGTGGCTGTCGGGGACGTTGTAGAAATATATCCCAAGACCGCTTCTCTCGGTCTGTATGTTTCCATCCTACTGTAGGTTTACGTCTCGTCTCGGACGGGCTACGAGTACCATCAGCAGGCTACGAATTGCCACTCTGCGTGCGTGCTGGAAACTATTGCATTATGTCGTTACACACGTAGGAGCGTAGGCTGTGCACGGAACCATGCGCGCAGGTCCCAGGCCTAGCCAACCGCCGAGCGCTCGCGGCAGAGGAGATCCAACTCGCAGAGCAGATGCGATTGAAGCTTGCATACAACGGGGGCGGTGCTGCCTTGCCCTCTTCCATCTCCCCTACAGAGTACCGACTTGTTCGGAACTCGGGGGCGAAGTGCAGACGTGCACTTTCCTCCATTTCCCAACCTTGAACACAATATCATCGAGTTTGGTGTTTGTGTTTATTCACAAGGCTGTAGCGCTAGTCTCGCTGTTCATCAGTACACCACAGCGTTTAAGCCCCCCCCCCCCCTACCCTCCCCTACCCTACCGTCCGCCCCCCTCGTTTTGATGCTCGCTCTGATGTGGTGGTGATCTGACGTCGTCAGGACAACGCGAGGGTGGAGGTGCTGGAGAACAGGCTCTCGGCGTGGCGCAGTGAGGTAGGTGCTTTGTTTACAACCGACC
>JARUPZ010000767.1:0-29436 GCA_031213475.1 Nereocystis luetkeana | reverse complement strand
GTTGCAGTTGCGCATGGGGCATGGTGGGTATTGGCATAAGGTACGTTACTGATGTATATACTATTAATACCTTCATATCTTGACGCGTAACGTTTCGACAGCCATACGTAGACTTTAGGATAATAAGCTCTACCCTACTTTGACTTTGATGTAAAGCGCAACGGGGCCTAACTGATTTGCTCTGCACCAATGACATAGCGGTTCGCCTTGCGTTGTAAATCAGTGTTGCATCCTCCACTTCGATGCGCCAGTATGTTTGTGCGTAGGGATAAACCCACAGCGTGTCTCTATGTTCATGCTCGTAGTGTGCATCGTATTCAGAACGTTTACATTGTGCTGTATTAATATAAATAGTATAACACGCTTTTGACTGTTCTTGCTGTTTTGAGCAGTAGCACTGCAACGCGCTTGCTTGAGTGTGAATATTCGAACGAACGGCAGATATTTTTGCTCCTTAAAAATGGTGCAGCTATACATGTGGCATACTGCTGCATACCTGATATAATAGTTGTAGTATTGGTCATGAACAGAAAAGGACGAAGACGTTTTGATTAATTTAGGTGAGTATTTTACATGCTTTCAGTAGTTTATCTAACTACAGTTACTGTAGTCCATGGGTCTTTGATATTTGGTAGAGATCGTGTGATTGAACATTGAAACAGAGGCATAAAAACGTTAAGGTGTATCTGCTGGCTTGCTATCAGTGTGTCTTATTATATTATCAAAACGATACACATTGAAGTGTAACAGGGGTGGGTTATGTAATGACCGCTACTAAACTCGATACAGCCTAGAGCGTAACCTCGTACTCTTAATCGCTATTTGTATGTGTTGTAGTCTACGAATAATGTATGGGGTTGAACATGTCTAGACGAAAGCGCAGTTCAAAGGTGATGTATAGCTGTTTCTTAGTGTGCCATACTGAACGTCATCTCGGGAAATAATTATAACATCATGAATATTCAATTCCGAACAAAACAATAAATCATTATTACTCTAATCTCCCCCTCTTTTTGGTTGAATGCCAGCATTTTTCCAGTTCGAAGTATTTGAAGTAGCCCATCGGCCTTAGAATTTCTGAACGGAAAACGACCAAAAGCTTCACGGTTTTCCGGTTTGAGTAGGTAGGTTGCAAAAGGCAGTCTGACGACACTGTTTAAACGCGCCAATCTCGGGGCGAAGGTAGCGACTCGTGTCCTTTTGTTTTTTAGGTTAGGATTTTGATTCCTTTCAATTTTCAACGATATTCTCGCTAGGCACTTTACCTGGAACTTGTATTATACTATATATAGATAGCTTACAGAGGTCAGGTGGTTGAATAACCGTTTTTCACGCAGCCGCAATTGTAACCCCGGTTTTCGAGAGATCTTGCATTTTTGGGATCGGATATTTTATTTCCCCCATTTTACGAAACATAATATCAATAGCGTTTCGGTTGAACACCACCACTATTCATCTATTCTTAGCTGCATACTTCTCGTGAATTGCATCATTGTTATATTCCTAGGTTCCCACCGGACACCACTATGAGTACCCATGGAGTGCTACGATGTCCCATAGGAGCCCGTGGTGAGCCCCACGGGATCCCGTGGGGCGTCCTATAGGACACCGCGGTATACCGTGGATGTGTTCAATCGTTCCGGTGGGATATTACGGGAAGGCCATAGGGTTCCGTGATATGCCGAGGGGCCCATGGAGAAGTCCTTGAAACGTTCCCGCGGTGTCCTGTGGTATTCCATGGGTTGCGTTAGACACATGACACCAACCAGGCTTGCATATCAGATACAAGGCCATACCGTATACTTCGGGACGATAGCGTATATCATCCCGCGGGAACGAAGGTGGCCAACATGAACCCATGGAATAAATCCGGGAATTCCCAAGGGGTCCCGATGACATTCGCGTGGACGCACACAGAAAAAACGGAGACCTAGAGGAACTCACGGTAATCATTTCCAGTTGTCGTGGTGTTCCCCGGGTTGTCATGGGAATCCCCACCGACTCCCTTGGAAACAGTGGTAATTCCCGCGGAATCCCGTGGGAACGGTGGTAGCCCGAAAGGAACCTACGGAAATCACGACCAACTCCTGCGTTTTTCCCAAGTTTCCGGCGTGAATGTCCGCGGGCTTGCTTGGAAACCGCCGAAACCGATAAAAGCACCCACGGCTGAACCAGACAACCGCCACGGGAACCTTTGGTCAAGCGTGAGGTGCCACGGAAACCCGCAGTAAACCACGGTAAAAATGCGGTTCACCATGGGCTTCCCTCCAGAACCCGGGATTAAAGAAGGATTCACACGGGAGCAGGCGGGTACCGAACGTGAACCATCCCAGGCAAGATCCTGGATATCACACGAGGACCCACGGAAACGTCATTGTTCCCAACCGGAGGCCCTAACGTTTACCATGGAGCTCACAAGAAAACTCGCGTTTAAATAGGTAATTCCCACCAGAACCCGTGGTTACTTAAGAAAGTCAACTGTTTAGAGACAACCCCCATGGGAACCCACATTATCTCACCGAAAACCGATGTTCATGCTCGAGTCCTACGGGAACCCGCGGACACAGGGGAAATTCCCGCGGGGGTCCACCGGGGAACCACGGAGCGCAATACTAAATTGCCACAGCTTCTGATCCCGCGCGGCATCCTCACCTCCTTTAGAATGAAAGCACACATCAACCGGATCATCTACAGATAGGTAACTAGATCGTCCAGATCAATTACAGATGGGTCATCTAGATCATCCATATCATCTACTGAGATACCGTTGAGATCGTCCAGTTCATCTACACATAGATCATCCAGATCATCCAGATCCTCTACATATATATTACCTATGCCATCCAGATCATCTGGATCCTGAGCTGGCCTAAGGCCTTTTTTGGCTGGAGGTGAGCAAAACAAATATCAAACTCAGCAAATCATGTGCTGACGTACCTGGTTAGACCCCGCAGATCATACGGCCCCCACCCAGCCACATGGGCTGGATATATCACACAGATCAGGGACACACTTGATGTGTATTCTTTTAACATATCTAGATCATGAAGTGGAGATACTCCAAATCAGTTTGGCGGTGTGCAGATGGGTCACCCTACGGCTGAGAACGTGCCACATGCTACACGACCGCATGGGCATACAAGGCACCATAATGGCCTGGTAAAACATATTGAGCGAGTGTAGGGTACGCCTTTACCTGGTGAACAGCAACTACACAGTCACAGTCCTTGTATTCCCAGAAAGAGTGTCACCACTCCGGATTGAAATACAAGGATCATTTGAAGGCTATCACGGGCAATAAAAGGTTCTTATATTGTCGCCCGTATCCGATACTTGGTAGGTGGGAGTGCCTTCTCTCGTTTAGCTGCGTACGTACGAGACGGGCATGTCACGAAAAAGAAACGAACAACAGATATCGCATATCATATAGCATCCATCCCTCTTTCACCCAGACACCTATCCTCGATGTGAGGTGTTTGTCGGGAAATACTAAACCACAATATTAGAAATACTGCAGAAAAAAGGTGATCCTTAAGAAACAGCTTACGAAACAGCTGAGAGGCAGCCGCTCGAGTGAGTGGGCCTGAACTACTCGAATATTGACGTTGTGAAGAGCTAGATCATCAAGTGGGAATGAAACAAATTATCTCTTCGAGCTGTGGAACCTTCCGAGGATTGGTCCGAACAAAGGTATTGGCCAACTGCGAGAGGTTTTCGCTAGCCCAGATGCTGTATACCAGGTACAAAATCAAGTACGTACAGAGGGGCACTGGTTGCCTTTTTGTGGCCAAGGCTTGTTTTGGCGTTATTGTACTAGGTGACGGGTAGGGGTGTGGTCAGTAAATAGGTAGACCACGAGATCACCTCTGCTTGATCTTCCGCCATAATCAGAATTGATCGCTGTTGCTTTCTCAAGGTCTTCTCTTTGCCGTGGGTGTCCGTGCGAATTCCGACAGGATCCCTCTCTTCGTTTTGTGTACTCGAAGTTGAACACTCTCCAGTGATGAACATTTTTGTGAGTATTCACCCCTCGAAAAACTTGAGTGTCCCAAGAACATCGGGTGTCCCGCGAACGTCGGGTTGCACACTCTCAGTGATGAACATTTTGGTGATTAATCCAGGGGTTCCACGGGAAGGCCCTATGGGGACCCATGGTGTGCGATGGTATCCCATAGGGACCCGTGGTGCGCCCCACGGGAACCCATAGGGCTTTCCAGGAGTCCACGGTTTCGCGAGGTATACCGTGGGTATTACCGACATTTCCCGTGGGATCTAACGGGGGCACCACGTGATTTCATGGTACACCGTGGGGCCCATCACGAACTCCCTGAAACCTTCCCCCGAGGCCCGAAAAGAGCTCCCGTTGGGCGTCCCGTGGGATTCCATGGGTTGCAGTAGACATATGTACAGTGGGCGTCAACCAGGCTTGCATGCCATATACGAGATCATACTTCATACTTAAAACAAGTGGTGACATTAACATGAGGAAAAATCTGGCAATTCCCTGTCGGATCCTGTTGGAATTCGCGCGGACACCCACGGCAAAGCGGAGACCTAGAGACAGCAACGGCGATCAATTCCAATTATGGCGGTGTTCCCCGGCTTCTCTCGGCAATTCCCACATACCCCCGTGGTGACCGTAGGAGTGCCCACGAAATCCCGTTAAACAGTGGTGCTTCAAAGGAACCCACATGCAAATCACGAAGAGTTCCTGCGGTGTTCCACGGTTTCCCGCATCAATGACCCCGGATTCCCGTGAACACAGCCGAAACTCGTAGGAGCCCGCGGTTGAATTATCTAATTGTCACGGGAACCCACCGGTTGGGGGCAAGTTCATACGGGAATCCGCAGTGAACCACCGTAAACCTGCGTCTCACCATGGGCTTCCCGCTAGAACCCGCGATCCGAGAGGCATTCTCACAAGAAGAGACGGGGACCGAGGTACACCATACCAGACATAATCCCGGATATCACTCGGGGACTCGCGGAAAAACACTGTTTCCAAGCTGGGGCCGAACAGTTTGTCGTGGAGTTTCCCCGAGCATCTGCGTCTATGAAATCAATTCCCGCGGGAACCTGCCGTGACCCACGGAAACTCACCGTTAACAGTCAATCCCCACGGAAACCCGCGGGAGCTCGCCTGGAGCTGCGGTTCACCATCGACTCTCACGGAAACCCACGGTCATAGACGAAATCCCCACGGAACCCGCGGGGACCCACGTGGAACCATGGACCGGATCGTGGAACTGCCACGGAGTTTGGTCCCGTGCGGCATCTTCATCCCCCTAGAGTTGTAGCACACTTCGGGAAAATCAATTACAGATATATCATCTGGATTATCCAGTCCAATTACAGACGGATCATCTGCATCACCCCGATCAATCACAGATTGGTCATCTAGATCACTCAGGTCATCTGCATATGGATCATTTGGATCATTCAAATCATCTACAGATGGATAATCTGGATCATCCAGATCATTTACAGATTAACCATCGACTGCAGATCATCCAGATTGTCTACAGATATATCATCTAGATCATCCAGATTGTCTACAGATATATTATGTGGATATTCCAGATAATCCACATATCTATATCATCTTTATTATTCAGATCATCTACAGATAGACCGTCTAGATCGCCCAGATCATCCACTGTAGGCCCCAAGCTGACGTTATGACATGTTCTGGTGGATGTGAGTATAATGAATATTATACTCGGGGAACAATGTGTTGCGTACTCACTTAGATACCCCCCACCCAGCCACATGGACCAGATATATCACACATATTAGGGACACATACGATATGTCTTCCCCGAACATATCTCGCGCATAAGGTGCAGATACTGCAGATCGGTGATCTGGCCGATGCATAAACTGTCCCCACTCGTTTCGAGGGCAACCCAAATATGTATGGGGACTTCTTTGCCGTATATGACAAATGCGTCAGCACAGGGCAGACGACGCACCATGTTGTCTTGAGAAACACCACCCAGTGGCGAGCGTAAAAAGCAACCATACAGACCTTTTATTCTCGAACAGAGTGGCACCACGCTTGAGTGAAACTATGAGGATTGTTTCGACGCTAAGGGTCAGTCCTAACGGGGGGAAAATAATGATATCAAAAACGAAATAAAAACAAAGAGCAGGGCTAACGAGTACGTGAGTTTCATTAGTCAAATTGAAACAAAATAGGAGTAGACATCGCGATACCTCAATTTTCACATTTTCTGAGTTTTGTTCAAGTCCCGGAGGCTCATTGTTTGCGAAAAGGGTGCTGAATAAAGGAAACATGGGTTACCCAGGGTCCAAACGAAACATAGGAGGAGCTGCAGGCGTTGGGATAAACTTCCAATAAAGTTTCGACGACCGGTTGGCAAGCGCACGGTGGACGAGTAAGTGCATGTGGCTGGCACGCGACCTTTCTGCTGACGGCGCGAGCATATATGGGTAGGGTATGACCAAGGGCTGCCCTCGCAAGGAACCGGGGGGTCGGGAAGTGGCTGTGGCGGTAAATGTTTTCGTAAGTTCCACTCAACATTGAAACGTCTGCGATTAAACAGCGATGTCCGATACAGATGTTCTAGAGCACTTCGGAGGGAACGAGTAGTTGGACCACGAGAATCACCTGCTGTGGAGGGTGCCTTCCGTATTTGAGTTATATCTACCCACCGTCGCTGTCGTGCACTATTGCCGCGAAACACGTGCTGTGGTGGTGGAGTCATTCTGAATATTTGCACGTCGTACAAATTCGACTCGCGGCTTCTTGTTTATATTTCGTTTTTTCTTTGTTTTCTTTTGTTCGTTTAGAACTCAACCTGCTGTTTATTACGAAGAACGAAAGTCTATTTGTATAGTTCGTTTTTTTGTATATATTGTTTTGGTCCTCCTTAGGACCGGCCCTAATACGAATGAAGAACGTCGCTAACATTTCCGCCCATACCGGAGCTGCGGTAGGTGGGGGTACCCTCTTTAGTTTTACTGCATAAGCGCAAGGTGCACATGCCACGAAAATAAACAGCACACAAACATCAGAATAACCTATACCCGCAAACAGGACGTCTTCCTCGTTTCACTCAAACTCTTATGATACATATGAGGTGTATGCCGTGAACACTAACAGACCCGAGACTCTCAATACTAATATCGTAAGACGTGTGAATCAATCGCTCGAGTGACTGGCCCTGAACTACAAGATATTACTGTTATTAATAGAACTGCAGTCCCATTTTAAGGATAAAGATCTTTAATTTAGACCCCTTCCTTAGTGTTTCCGATGTACGTCTCCGTCACGAGCTCTTTACAATACCCCCAAAAGCTGATCTCGATAAACTGAAGGATAGGCATGACAACTCGATAGCCGATCTCGTCATTGCCTACTTTGCGCACACTCTAAATACCCCGAACCTACGGACAAATCTCGATAGGGAATACTCCAAACCGTGCACGCGTCGTATATATATATATGTAAGTATCATCTACAGATAGATCATGCAAATAGTCTAGCCTGCCGTTATGGTATGCTGTGCAGGATAAGTATAATCCAGATACACCCCGGGACAGCCGCCATACTACGGTCGAACAGGCGCGATATGGAAGGCTCCCTCGCGGCAACATGAACTCCAGGTAGATCATAAGACACAAAACTGGAATAGATATGCCTGAAAGAGTTAGATCATAAAGTGGGGATGGAATGGAATATCTGTTCGAGCTGTGGAACCTTCCGAGGATTGGTCTGAACGAAGAGGCTTGGCCCACTGCGGGAAGTTTTCGCAAGCAAGGACGATGTACGCTATACCTAATACGCACGTACAGTGGGGCACCGGTCGCCTTTTTGGGTGCGCCAAGGCCTGGTTTAGCGTTATCGTGCAAGGTGACGGGTATCGGTGCGGTCAGTAAATGGATCAAACCGCGGCGGATTCGGATACGGATTCGGCATCCGATTGAGGGGTTTGTGGGGGATAGGACCATCCAAAACCTGGAAGGACGGCCTTGATCTAGCACCACGTGCAGTAGTCGCTAGCTCTGCCGCCGGGTAAATATATATGAACGTATTGGATCGAGTGAAGCCTCGTATCCCGGTATCGGTCGAGATATCCCTCCGCGCTGAACACTCATTGCTGTAGCAATCCTTGGGGAAACAATATATCAACACGGGAACAAAGCAGCAGGTAGGACGGATGGGTTGAGATACCCTTGGCTTTGATGCCCCCTCCTCTTGCTCTCTTCGATAGTTTGGGCGGTGTGAAGGAGGTTTGAAGGTGATACTTTGGGGGGTAACCCTACATTTTCCACACGAGAGAAGCTCCACACAGTACAACAACCAAGAACCGAGTTGGATAAATATTGCAGTGAGCTGTCTCCCGCATATCATTGCATATAATCATATGCAGTACACACCGGATACAAATGTATTGAGTAGTTGGAGAGTCAAGGAGGTCGCCCCGTCAGCGAGGTGGAAATGTTACTACTACGGGGGACCGTATTGCACGAAAACTTATTGACTTCGCTCTTTTACTAACAAAAACCGGTCCTATTTACTACGGTCCCCCGTAAAAGTGGTGGGGCTTGAAAGCACAAAACTTGACCTACCGCGGCACGGCTCCAGTCATCCTTGCTCCAATATTGGGCACACATCAGAGGTTTGATATATCGTTTTAGCTGCAGTGTTACTTAACTTAGCCGACGAGCACATCACGTCAGCGTTGAACTCGATTGTGAAGCCTTCAGTCCCAGCCAGGGTCCAACCCGACGACTCCGTCTTCTCGGCTGCATAGCTAGGGACTTCTGGTCTGATGTCGGGTTGTACCGCCTACCGGTTTGGCTAGATTCTACTCTATCAGATATGCGACAGGTATGTTCAAGGTACGTTCGGCGCGCACGGGTCACCGAGCGAGGGGGTCCACGGTAAAGCGGATACATCGGTGTCTCCAGGGGGCGGGGCGTCGTGTGTAGAAACTTCGTTTTGTTTGCTAATAGACCCGAAGTCACACGAATGGCAGAGCCGTGTGGGGCGGTGCGTTCAGCTATTCCGGCAAGCAGCTTACTGATGATGCTTTTAGCCGTGGGGCATTGATGACAGTTTTACAGGTGCTATTTTTCCTTTCCGGTAGTGGTCGTTTCCAGTGCGCACCTGCAACATTGTTCATGAGGTCTATTCGGTATCGCCACTGCTGACGATGATTGTTCAACGTCTCTCGCGGGGTACATGAAATCGTGCAACATCATATATATCTACGGTAGCACGTGTCGTTCCTGTTGTTGTATTGTCGCTCTCAGGGTCAACATGTTGCGAAACCCGCGATTTCAACGCCTCAATAACGTCATGCGGTGCCTTCATCACATAGCCCCTGACCCCACCCGTCTATGGCCATACGACTACAGTTATGCATGAGGTGAGCACTCGTACCCTCCTCCTGAGTACAGGCCCTCCTCCCTCTCATTCCATGTTCACCGTTTCCGTCGCTGCCACCACAGCCCACCATCCGCCGGACAACGGAGATATAAGTACGGCGCCGCCAATACTTCGGCTCTGTATGTGGACGAGTTGGTTTGGCAAATCGTTCCCACTGGCACCCAGGAAAGTGTGTTTGGCAGAGGGAGGGGATGGGAGGGGGGGTAGCGCCGGTTTCGTCTTGATTTCGGATTAACACAGACTTTGCAGACGTTTCACTCATTGAGGCGTTTAGGCCCTTTAGGCCGGAGGGCGGCGCTCCTCTAACGATACGCGTCATTTATATGCGCTGGTGGAAGACCTGCTTTAAGAGTCACTCTGGGTGGGTTAGATTATTCTTTTTTCGGAGTGCGCTGGGAAGACCACAACTGCCTGTCTGCCTGCTTGCCTGTCGACAGGAACAAAAGCATGACGTATGTATGTACGTAGCGCTAACGGTATTGCCTTATCATGATGCAGCAGCAGGACGGTCTTGACGCGATAATATGGCAGGGAGTGAGACGAGATAATCAACAGAGCCGGGCAGATTGCAGACCCTAGCTGATGACGGGGTGGGTCTGTTTCATGTAGGCGACCGTGGGTTTGATATACTTATACTGCATATGCGGTAGTCGTGTCAAGGCAGGACAGCCACGTTTAGTACTGCAGTGATCATACGTTCCTGCAGGTACACAGCTGCAAGGAGCAGACACACTCGGCTATACTACTACAGCACAGTAGTGCAATGCAAACCACAAGCAAGGAGTTCGTCTTCATGTCGACCCCACCGATGCCTATATAAGCTGGTGATACTGCCCGTGGCGTGCGAGCCACAAAGAGCTTCGATGTTGCTACAGTATGGGCAACACATCTCAAAAGTATGGAAGGTGAGTGGTGTCGTCATTCTCTGGCACACTTCACCAAGCATAAAGCCATTTCGACAAAGGAGGGTGATGTCATAGACGAACAAAGGAGCCAAAGTCGGAGCCCGGGGAGCTCTTGCTGTGAATATAGGCCTGGGCTAGAAACCACAGCGTCAGTCTTGCGTCTTGCTCTTGCTTCTGGCATGCGTTGGCGAACCAAGCACGGGAGTCACTGAAGAAACGACTCATCACAGCCCAGGTTATTGGTGCCAATTACAGTGACTCGCATATGTCGCGTGAACTCCTCTGCAGTACTCGAGTAACACTATCATCGTTGTCCGCAGCAAGCAAAACAATATCCGTAGACGCACCATGCCCGTCCGTTCTGTATGTGTAATCTCGTCACATTGAACGATTTCACCGATAGTTCCACCATCCATCCTTGTATAGAGCACCAGCCCTCTTTGTGACCACAAGCACCGTACTGCCGTATCTATGATATGTCACCGGCATGAGCCTTGCATCTTGTATGTAGTGTATGCAACAGGATGTCGGGGAGACGTACGAACGTACAGACTGGGTAAAAATGGCCAACGTGAAGATTTATTTGGGTCTGTGGATCTACTACCGTAGTTTCACCCGCAAAGATATTCGGATATCCGGCTCTACGCATGTTTATTTCAAATTTGAAAGAACCAATCAGGCCATCCGCTTGAGGGAAGTAGGTGGTCGTTCCTGATTGGTAAAAAACAACAAAAGTGAGGTGCGAACCGGTACATGAAGGTCGAACCGTAACATTCCGAAAGCCTTTCAGATAGTACAACGCCTTACGATTTCGCACATTGGGACTCAGGCCGCAGAGCTTTCCCCCCTGTCTTGCCACAACAAAATCGATCGCTCCTCTTTGCCAGCTGCTAGCCCAGCTGGTGAAGAGAAGTCTTGAGCTCTTTACACTCGACCATGACGACGCCAGCTCGCGCTGCGAGGGGTACCTACTCTCCCTCCAGCTTGAACATGACGACGACCAGAAGACGGTCAGACACGGCTGCATGCACCACCTCCGACGCTTTGATGGTGTCAGTCAAACCCGAGATCACCTCTGCTCGACCTTCCGTACCTTCCGGCGCGGATGCTGCAATCATCGACAACAGCAGCAGCAACGCTGGTGGCAGCAGCGGCACCGCCGAGGCACCGGATCAAGACTCGAAGTTCAACATCTCGGTGGACATCCGCCACGAGGACAGCGGCAACAGCAACGACGACAACGAGAACGACAGCATCGGCTCTTCCAACGAGCAGCAGCAACAGCAGCAGCAACAGCAGCAGCAGCAACAGACAGATGAGACATCCGCGGCTGAGTCTGTTGCCCCCGTAGCGAGAAGAGGTCAGTCCCAAGTTGTATCACAAGAGGTAGGTGCACCGGCGCCTGTAGGGGCTGCGATAGGTGCGCGTAGACGTCGTGCTCGACGGCTCGATGTGGGAGATGGTTGCATTGCACACAGAACGCGAGCTAGAGCAGGTCGGCATTTGGCCCACCGGACGGAGGGCGTAAGAGCAACGCGCTCAAAGGTAAGGGCTGGCGAGGCGTATCTCGTGGCTGGGATCAGGTAGCTTGTCCGCTCGCGATAAGAGGTATTCGACATTTACAGTACATGTATGTTCCGTGTGGGTCGTAGAGTAGAGAGAGTTGATCGACGTGCTGTTTTGATTTGTAGTGGTTATGTACCTGCAGACCTGGTAGGCTATACGTATACCGCACCGCTGTACAAGTAGTCAACATATATCTAGATAATGGGACTGGTACACAGATACTTGTTCAAGGCTGGTTATTATGTATCCCAATCTAGGTAGGTCATATTGGAGTAGTCTGCAGGTGTTCGGGCGTGTTGGTATGTTGATTTGGGGATGTTTTCGTTGCGAAGTTTTTCCTCTGTCCGTCCCCTCCGTGCATTTGAGTTTCGAACCGCAGCAACACCCACGATCGAGAATATACGCCCCGATATTTCGCTCAAAATCTAGATATTCCACGATCTGACCTCCGGTGGCGGCCTGGTCCAGCTCACACGATTCTATCTACCAGGTAGAGTAGTACCTATAGTAGGAACGTACATCTAGCAAGTCGGCTTTCGTGCATGTGGGGGCCCTCATGTTCATATAACACGAAGTCGACTTGTTTGTCATGGATCAGGCGGCACGTCGTTCGGATATCATCTCCCACTTTTCTAGACTATCACTTACCGTACATCATATTAAAGGGGAGAATCCACATCAACGCGCGGGGCAGGCGGTTCCACACAAACACATAGTAACTGGGGCTCCGTTAGACACTTTATATGCTCGGTCGTTGGCTTTGTTGCGTTGACGATCTCGTGTGCACAAGGGGGGGGGGGTAGTAGGTAGGAGTTGCGAGGGGGTAAGGTTTGGTAGGCAAGGTAGATAGAGACTAAATGGCATTATTCCTACAAGGGCATGGACGCATGCTCTCTAGGAATGGTGTCATTTGTCCCTTTTCCATTCCGAACGGCATGGTTGAGGTGGCCAGGAAAGATCGAATCCTCCGCGTTGGGCCTGGCTGGAGAAGCTAGGGAATGTTATAGTAACCTTCCCGAAGCCGAGCTAATTTCGATCAAGAATCATAATATCAAGTCGACAAATATATAGAAACGCCAGGTTATGTATACTGTAGTTCATACCTGGTACTTACTGGTAGGACACTGGCGTTGTCTTGGAAACCAATTTGTTTGTCTCATACTGCTGTTGCTGACAATCCTCCGTGTTGGGATCGATACACGTTATTGTGTGAAGCCTGACGCAGTAAATTAGTTTTCGCAAGATAGTACCGCCAGCTCCCACATGTTTGGATGGGGTATTGTCCTCGTTGATCTCGTTGCAGTTGCGCATGGGGCATGGTGGGTATTGGTATAATAAGGTACGTTATTATTGATGTATATACTATTAATACCATCATATCTATCTTGATGTGTAACGTTTCGACAGCCATACATATGTAGACTATAGGATAAGCTCTACCCTACTTTGACTTTGGTGTAAAGCGCAACGGGGCCTAAATGATTTGCTCTGCACCAATGACATAGCGTTTCGCCTTGCGTTGTAAATCAGTGTTGCATCCTCCGCTTCGATGCGCCAGTATGTTTGTGCGTAGGGATAAACCCACAGCTTGTCTCTATATTCATGCTCGTAGTGTACATCGTATTCAGAACGTTTACATTGTGTTGTACCAGGTATATGTAATAATAGTATTAAACGTTTTTGACTGTTCTTGCTGTTGTTTTGAGCATTAGCACTGCAACGCGCTTGCTTGAGTATGAATATTCGAACGTCAGATATTTTTGCTCCTTAAAAATGGTGCAGCTATACATGTGGCATACTGCTGCATACCTGATATATTTGTAGTCAGTAGTGGTCATCAACAGAAAATGACGATGACTTTTTGATTAATTTAGGTGAGTATTTTACATGCTTTCAGTAGTTTATCTAACTACTGTAGTCCATGGGTCTTTAATACTTCTTGGTAGAGATCGTGTAATTGAACTTTGAAACAGGGGCATAGAAACGTTAAGGCGTATCTGCTGGCTTGCTATCAGTGTGTCTTAAATTCTCAAGACGATACACTTTGGAGTGTAACAGGTGTGAGTTATGTAATGACCGCTACTAACCTCGATACAGCCTAGAGCGTATACCTCGTACTCTCAATCGCTATTCGTATGTGTTGTAGTCTACTAACAATGTATGGGGTTGAACATGTCGAGACGAAAGCGCAGTTCAAAGGTGATGTATGGCTGTTTCTTAGTGTGCCATAATGAACGTCATCTCGGGAAATTATAATGAACATCATGAATATTCAATTCCGAACAAAACAATAAATCATTACTCTAATCTCCACTTGTTTTCGGTTGAATGCGAGCATTTTTTCTAGTTCGAAGTATTTGAAGTAGCCCATCGGCCTTCGAATTTCAGAACGGAAAACGACCAAACGCTTTACGGTATTCCGGGTTGAGTAGGTAGGTTGCAAAAGGCAATGTGACGACACCGTTTAAACGCGCCAATCTCGGGGCGGAGGTAGCGACTCGTGTCCTTTTGTTTTTTAGGTTAGGATTTTGATTCCTTTCATTTTTCAACAATATTCTCGCTTGGCACTTTACCTAGATCTTGTATTATACGATATATAGATGGCTTACTGAGGTTAGGCGGTTGAATAACCGTTTTCCACGCAGCCGCAATTGTAACCCCAGTTTCCGAGAGATCTTGCATTTTTGGGATCGGACATTTTATTTCCCCTATTTTACGAAATATACTATCGATAGCGTTTCGGTTGAACACCACCACTCTTCGTCTATTTCAAGCTGCCCACTTCTCGTGAATGGCGTGATTGTTACATTCCCGGGTTGCCACCGGACACCACTATGGGTACCCATGGAGTGCTATCATGTCCCATAGGAGCCCGTGGTGAGCCCCACTGGATCCCGTGGGGCGTCCCATAGGACACCGCGGTATACCGTGGGTGTGGTCGATCGTTCCGGTGGGATATTACGGGAAGGCCGTGGGATTCCATGTTATGCCGTGGGGCCAGTCGAGAAGTCCTTGAAACGTTCCCGCGGTGTCCTGTGGGATCCCATGGGTTGCGTTGGACACATGACACCAACCAGGCTTGCATATCAGATACAAGGTCATACCGTATACTTGAAGACGATAGCGTAAACCATCCCGCGGGAACGGAGGGGGCCAACATGAACTCATGGAAGAATCTGGCAAACCGCAAGGGATCCAGATGGAATTCGCGCGGACGCACACAGAAAAGGCGGAGGCCTAGAGCAACCCACGGTAATCATTTCTAGGTATCACGGTGTTCCGCGGGTTGTGATGAGAATCCCCACCTACTCCCTTGGAAACAGTGGTAATTCCCGCGGGATCTAGTGGGAACGGTGGTAGCCACAAAGGAACCTACGGAAATCACGACCAACTCCTGCGTTTTTCCCAAGTTTCCGGCGTGAATGTCCGCGGGCTTACATGGAAACCGCCAAAACCGATAAACACACCCACGGTTGAACCAGACAACCGCCACGGGAACCTTTGGGTCAAGCGTGAGATCCCACGGAAACCCGCAGTGAACCACGGTAAACATGCGGTTCACCATGGGCGTCCCTCTAGAACCCGGGATTAACGAGGGGTTCACACGGGAACAGGCGGGGACCGAACGTGAACCATCCCAGACAAGATCCTGGAAATCACACGAAGACCCACGGAAAAGTCACTTTTCCCAACCGGAGGCCCTAACGTTGACCATGGAGCTCACACGAAA
Organism: Nereocystis luetkeana; assembly: GCA_031213475.1. Taxonomy (NCBI): domain Eukaryota; class Phaeophyceae; order Laminariales; family Laminariaceae; genus Nereocystis; species Nereocystis luetkeana. The sequence goes on along the minus strand of JARUPZ010000767.1, from coordinate 13,817 downwards.
ACTCGCGTTTAAATAGCTAATTCCCACCAGAACCCGTGGCTACCCAAGAAAGCCAACCGTTGAGAGATAACCCCCATGGGAACCCACATTATCTCACCGAAAGCCGCGGTTCATGCTCGAGTCCTACGGGAACCCACGGCCACAGAGGGAATTCCCGCGGGGGTTCACCGGGGAACCACGCAGCGCAGCATGAAATCGCCACAGCTTCTGATCCCACACGGCATCCTCAACTCCTTTAGAATGATAGCACACATCGGCCAGATCATCTACGGATACGTAACTAGATCGTCCAGATCAATTACAGATGTGTCATCTAGATCATCCATATCATCTACGGAGAAGCCGTTGAGATCGTCCAGTTCATCTACACATAGATCATCCAGATCATCCAGATCCTCTACATATATAATGCCTATGTCATCCAGATCATCTGGATCCTCAGCTGCCGTAATGACGGTTTGTGCTGGATGTGAGCAAAACAAATATCGAACTCAGCTAATCATGTGCTGACGTACCGGCTTAGACCCCGCAGATTATACGGCCCCCACCCAGCCACATGGGCTGGATATATCACACAGATCAGGGGCACACTTGATCTGTATTCTTTGAACATATCTAGATCATGAGATGGAGATACTCCAAATCAGTGATCTGACCGATGCGTGAACTGTCCCCTGGCTTGTGGAGGCAAACCAAATATAACATGGGGACAGTTTGGCGGTGTGCAGATGGATCACCCTACGGCTGAGAACGTGCCACATGCTACACGACCGCATGGGCATACAAGGCACCATACTGCCCTGGGAAAAAATATTTAGCGAGTGCAGGGTACGCCTTTACCAGGTGAACAGCAACCACACAGTCGCAGTCCTTGTATTCCCAGAAAGAGTGGCACCACTCCAGATTGAAATACAAGGATCGTTATACCTGCATTGAACGATCGGCGGCAACGTAAAATAGCATCGCTCTCCGATCGCGTATACCACGAACGCTCGGACTTCATGTTAATGTATAAGCGATATGTTCATTTTAAGACCAGAGTGGCACTGTACCGTAGTAAGAAAAACGTCAATCAACCAGCGGAGAGCATGAGTTGGGATCAAAAAGTGGTTCCAGGAGTTTATGTTTGAAGCACAACCCAAATGAGCTTACGAGCTTGGCAACGAGAACAGGGAGCTTCTCTTAACACCCGCGCTGTGTCCTTGCTTCATCTCCGAGTTCAACTTGAACCATCTCGCTCTTCGATAGCAAATACAAAACGTCCCCTCTATCCCTTTAGCCCATTAACGCCTCTTACACGAAGATTCCCCACCTCGGAGAGATCATCATCTGCAGATCATTACGATCCAAGCCTCCAGTTGTGATATGTCGTGCAGGATCTGTATGGTACAGATCCTTGAATACAGGGGGAAAACAAAACTGTTGCGGAGGACCGAAGTAAATAGGACCTACGGTAGACACAATAACCTATACGTTTTTACCTATTTGTACTGACAATACTTGGTCCTATTTCCTATGTTCCCCCGTAATAGCTGACACACATTTTGCGGCACCCATCCGGCAACATGAGTTGCACCATGCGGACCACTGCCCTGAAATGAATACAAAATGTAACCGCTACGCACCCAATCACCTGCCTTCTATAGGAAGTACTCCAGAAACGCCTCCTACACGAAGTTTCAACGGCAGTACCCCGCCCCGCAGGACCCAGCTTCCCTTCGTTCAGCCTGTCACGAATTCAATTTACCCCTCTGCAGCAACAATATGTCAGGAGACCGCGGCTTAACCCCTAGATTGACCGCCCCTGACAATGGAATCAGATGACAAGGGGGAAAAAGACTCTGACGCGCCCAAAATGGCCGGTCTCCGGGCGTTTGTGCTCTAATGCAGCACTATTGTGGGTGGGGGCATAGTACGACATAACTCACAATTCCCCCAAGTTTGCTCGCCTTGGTTGGTTCTGAATGGTATGGCCCACTGTAAACTCGTCGCGGCAAGGAGGTCGAGCTCGCTCTCTTTTCTACTCCAACGACATACCTACCTGGTACAACATCTGAAGGTGGGGAAAACATAGAGAATCAAAGGCTCTTCAATAAGGCAGAGAGACGGCTGCAAGCAGTACATTGGAACCACTTTACGGGGCTGTTTTTTGTCGCCCGTCTCCTACGCCAAAGCAATGTGTGCTCTTCTTCTTCTTCTTCTCCACTCGACCCCGTTCTAGGGGCGAACGAAAGAAACGAAAAAAAGGAAAAACTCAGTTAATCCGGTGGGAACCTCAGAGGAGAGAGAGGGGGGGGGGGGGGTGTACTCGATAGGAGGGATGTACTCTAGCTCACGCATGGCCGTAGTCGTATGACCATAGGCCCTCGCATCCCTACAATGCCCGGACGGAGAACGTCGAGTTTTCACCGACCAGGCAGATATTGCTTGCACCAAGCGCGAAGCGCCGTGGGGTGTCCGGCGAGTCGCATGAAGGGTGGGCTGCATCCTACTAAGAACCGCTTGAGAGGCGGACGGTGGACTTGCATATAGATGATAGTTTCAATGGGTGAATCTAATTTCCGGTGTAGCCCTTTCCAGAGCCAGCAATGGGAGTACTATGTAACTGCCTCTTAGGTGCCTTACCATGAAACACTATGTGATACAATAATTTCCGCTAATGCGGAGTAAAGGTTGTTGACCTCGAACAAATAATCTCACTCGACAACCAGCTGTGACCAACCGACAAAAAGAAAGAGAGAAAAAAGCGGTACCCTGGTTGTCTATCTCAAGTAGCGAGCGGCATCGTTTATGGTGTCATTGCCAACCGACGCCAATGCAACCTCATATATAATAGGGGGGTCGGGAGGGGATGGGGGTCGATAACGAAACGACGATTTAAAGCGTCGGCTACATACACCAGGGCGCATCGGCCCGGGCTGCCGCTGTCTGACGTATAGAGGCTGCTGGTGGAGCATGTAGGGAGGTACAAGTACGACACGCTCGCCCAGCTCTATGATACCTAAACGTTCCTGGACAGTTGGTCAGACCGCATTTTCCGTTTGCGACTTTGGCCTATCGCTAGAAACCTGAACCCCACCCCTGGAGGTGGAACCTTAACCCTTTTTTCACCCGTGGATGAAACCGATTCCACACTAGATCCAAGTGTTTTCTTCCGGAAAAGTGCGGATGCAGTTCTGGAGGTGGTGCAAGCCCAACAAACAAAAATCTAAACAAATCCCGTTGAATTTTCTTTGATCCTCGTAAACGGGTGCAAACAGGGCATGCATTTCGCGGACGTCACCACCCCAACGCCAGCGCCGGCGGCGAAAAACACAAACTCGAAGGCGAGGGTAATAGCGACCGACGATCCGGAGATGGTGGTGGTGGTGGTGGGGGTGGGGGCGGTGGTGCTGCTGCTGCTGCTGCTGCTGACCGCCACCTCCGCCCCGGTCCCTCCTTGGGTCGCGTCTAAGGCCATGTCGCCAGCGTTGTTGTTGTTGGCCTCCACCTCGCCGGGGCAGGAGACGTCCTCGAGTGAGCAGGCGGACTCCACCAACAAGCACGTCACGTACTCCAGATAGACGCCGTTCCCCATGCAGTCAAACTCGGAGGCCTCGTCCATGCAGCACATTGCCCTCCGTCCTTCGGCACAGATTTCGTTCGAAGTGGAACTACTCGCGCCGGCCGCGTCGCACCCCCAAAATTCCGTGCTGCTAACAGACAAATCTGAAAAATGGGAACGAAGCCTAAAATGAGAACCAAACCGTATCTCCAGAACCATGAGGTGTATCAGAGAACCAAAATGATCCTGCGAAACCCCTTGGCCAGCCCTGTGAGAGGAGCTCGTCAGAACGGTCATGCTCCATCTCGTGCCTTCGGGTGGGCGCAAAAAGCGATATACGCTGGCTCTATTGGGATTTATCTAGATGCTGGCTACCGCGGCGATGCCGAGGACTTCCAGCCTGAGCGACAGCTCATTCGAAGGCTGCTGTACAGCCCCACAGGACTGTCAACTTTTTTTCTTGGAGTTGTACACAATTGGTTTGCTTTCTAAAAAAAACCGTCCGTTCCCATTTTTTGTTTCGTTCTCATTTTTCCGTTTTGTCTGTTGCTGGTCTCCGTGACGGTGCTGCAGCCGGAGCACGTGAGGTCCTCGTCGCAGGCGAGCAACTCGGCTGGGCATAAGTGTGTGGCAATGTCGTCGTTCGCGGCGGCGGCGGCGGCGGAGGGGGAGGAGGAGGAGGAGGAGGAGCTTGCATCAGCCCCGTGCATGGAGGACATGAAGACCGTCGTAGTAGCAGTTGTGGAGAGGAGGAATACCCCCCGACGATGCCAACAGGCGAAGGAAGCCGGCGACCATCGTCGTGTTATCTCCCTGCAGCCCCGGACGCTCTGATCCCCCGAAACCTGCGAACGGTATTAACGCGAGAGGCAACACAATGTGCCAAGCACCGACGTAAACGTGAGCACAGCAGAACGAAGTTATCATTTTTGCTTTTTTTTTCTCGGCTACCAAGCTTGGCCTAAGCTTCAGTTTCGGAGGTACACGCTCTCGTGGTTCTGAAAACTCTAACCCTAAAATAAAACGTGAAGAGCAGTAACTACGTTATCAACCGCGAGCGGAAAGACACGAGCAGTCGTCCGTCGTAAGCGCTGGGTCGATCACATCCTGCGTACATGAAGCACACGGCAGCAACAAACACAAAACTAGGATAAACTGGGGTCGGAGTTCCATGTGGTCCTGGAGTTTGGCCGCATGCGCAGAAGAAGTTGTGACCGAAGCAACTATTCGTTCGTGAAATTGTAAAAAAGGGACGGGAAAAAAAAACCGTAGTAGTAGTAGTAGTAGTAGTAGTAGTAGTAGTAGTAGTAGTAGTAGTAGTAGTAGTAGTAGTAGTAGTAGTAGTAGTAGTAGTAGTAGTAGTAGTAGTAGTAGTAGTAGTAGTAGTAGTAGTAGTAGTAGTAGTAGTAGTAGTAGTAGTAGTAGTAGTAGTAGTAGTAGTAGTAGTAGTAGTAGTAGTAGTAGTAGTAGTAGTAGTAGTAGTAGTAGTAGTAGTAGTAGTAGTAGTAGTAGTAGTAGTAGTAGTAGTAGTAGTAGTAGTAGTAGTAGTAGTAGTAGTAGTAGTAGTAGTAGTAGTAGTAGTAGTAGTAGTAGTAGTAGTAGTAGTAGTAGTAGTAGTAGTAGTAGTAGTAGTAGTAGTAGTAGTAGTAGTAGTAGTAGTAGTAGTAGTAGTAGTAGTAGTAGTAGTAGTAGTAGTAGTAGTAGTAGTAGTAGTAGTAGTAGTAGTAGTAGTAGTAGTAGTAGTAGTAGTAGTAGTAGTAGTAGTAGTAGTAGTAGTAGTAGTAGTAGTAGTAGTAGTAGTAGTAGTAGTAGTAGTAGTAGTAGTAGTAGTAGTAGTAGTAGTAGTAGTAGTAGTAGTAGTAGTAGTAGTAGTAGTAGTAGTAGTAGTAGTAGTAGTAGTAGTAGTAGTAGTAGTAGTAGTAGTAGTAGTAGTAGTAGTAGTAGTAGTAGTAGTAGTAGTAGTAGTAGTAGTAGTAGTAGTAGTAGTAGTAGTAGTAGTAGTAGTAGTAGTAGTAGTAGTAGTAGTAGTAGTAGTAGTAGTAGTAGTAGTAGCAGCAGTGTGGGCCCGCCAACAAGAAGCACCCATAATAGGTCCGGGTACGAAATATGAGCAATGGGACGTAAAACCTTGTTGTGACGCGATCCTTGAGCCGCCTTGAGCAAACAGACAAATCTGAAAAATGGGAACGAAGCCTAAAATGAGAACCAAGCCGTATCTCCAGAACCATGTGGTGTATCAGAGAACCAAAATGATCCTGCGAAACCCCTTGGCCAGCCCTGTGAGAGGAGCTCGTCAGAACGGTCATTCATGCTCCATCTCGTGCCTTCGGGTGGGCGCAAAAAGCGATATACGCTGGCTCTATTGTGATTTCTCTAGATGCTGGCTACCGCGGCGATGCCGAGGACTTCCAGCCTGAGCGATAGCTCATTCGAAGGCTGCTGTACAGCCCCACAGGACTCTCAACTTTTTTTCTTGGAGTTGTACACAATTGGTTTGCTTTCTAAAAAAAACCGTCCGTTCCCATTTTTTGTTTCGTTCCCATTTTTCCGTTTTGTCTGCTGCAGGGTATGCGATTTTTTACAGCATACCTGGTAGGTTTTAGTTGTACGGCAATATAAAGTACGAGTACTACTAACAGTACATACTCGTAGCTCTCGCCGCCGAGTGGAATTTCCGGATCCAAGTTCCTTCTCGCCCCCCATAATGTGATCCTCGCGTTCTTACTATTCTCTGTTTTTAAGTTGTTTCTTGCTCGCGAGTGTACACTGCATATATATACCATAATAATAGGGCACCTTTGGCAACAAGTCAAGCACTGTAAGAAAGGCAGGCTGGGATTCACAGTAAAGCAAAATATCATTCATGGGGTCGTTCCACTGAAGCTACTACTACTACCACTACTACTACTGTGAAGGAAGGTTCATAACCTCGAGGGTCATGACCTGAAGGAATAATGCATGTATGTGTCGAGGCTCTGTCTCTGGGAAGAGAGATGGCAGAGGTGGCACCGAAATGTCTGTGAAGATCACTAAGTCTTGTAAGAAAAAGAAAAAGGATGGTTTGAAAAAGGCGCTTTTGTGTCCATTATATAGAAGGAAACTTGATCTTAGAGATCAAGAGGAGAAGAGGGAAGAGTGGAGGAGAGGAAAGGAAAGGAATGGAAGGAGGAATGGAAGGAGGAAAGGAAAGGAATGGAAAGGAAGGGAAAGGAATGGAAAACTAAAGGAATGATCGAGGTGGGCGATGCCACATTATTTACCCGATCACGAGACAATGCCCATGCTACGGGCAGGTTTATTCTACAGCAGCCCGTCAATGTTCCCTGAACCGCAATGAAATTTAGATTTAATGACGGCCACAGGCACGCCCGACCAAGGTGGAAGAAACGAACCGGGTTCGAACCGGTACACGAAAACTTGATAAATAAGTGTGGACAGGGGTTTCCTCTCGCTCTCCGGGGCAGAAAAATGAAAAAAAATGAGAAATTCTGCCCCGACCACCTTTTTGTGTATTGAAAAAGGCCGTGTACTGAGGGCCGTCTTTTTGTTTTATTTTGGTATTTTCACGAAAATTCGATATTTCTCGGTTTTTCTATATGAAAATACCGAAATTTCGGGAAGATACTAAAAAAAAATGAAAAAGCACTCCTCGTTAAGATTGGGTCGATCTTAACGAGGGCTGTTTTTTTTTTTTCGGTATTTTCACGAAAATTCGATATTCCTCGGTTTTTTCTATAATAATAGGAAAATACCGAATTTCGGGAAAATAAATGCTGAAACACACTGAAAAGCACTCCTCGTTAAGATTAACCCTGATGCACACAAGTGCACTGCTGTACCAGGCTGCCACTACTGCTGCTGTACTACTGTATGTACTGTTAATAATGCTGTGCGAACGAGTACTACTGCTGTGTAGACCCTTTGTAAACCCCTACAGATGTACAGGCTCAGGCTTACATGAAAACAATAAACCCGGAAGAAGAAGTTAGCGTATGGTACTCGTAAAACGCACGCGTTCAAAAAACTAAATACAGCCTCTGGACCCGCTTTCTTCGTTCCTGTTTCTTATTCTACCAGGTTCCTGGTGTTTATTAATAGTTTCATGTTTTTTCTTGCATGAAAGAAATTGATTGGCGGAAAGCGCGAGAGCGTGAGTTAGCTGCATTCGATGAAAATCGACGAGCAGTGGGAATGCTGAGCCCTATGCGCGACAAAAATGAAAGGCACGTACCGGGGGGGGGAAGGGTAGACACCTGTGACCACGGCTTGTCCAGAAGGTGGTCGAGGGTAAAACCTCCTACGAGTCAGGCTGGAGAGTGGAAGTAGTGATGATTCTAAAAAATAAATAAAAAAATGTTATCTTCTTGTTTCGTACCTGTATAAAACAGACAGAAGTCAGTACGGGTTATGTGTCATACCTTTTGGAGCCGCCGTCCCGTTTTGCGGACAAACCAGTCAAACTTTCAAGTAGGTTGCCCCAAAACGGGACCGCGGTTTTTATAGGGGTTGGGACCGGGAATAAGCGCGAGTCAACCGGGCATCCGAGGCGCGAGCGACTTCATAAGGCTCTACTGCACGGCTGCATTCGTAGGTGGGTGTATACCGCGCACAGTACAACAGTAAGTACGTACCTCTGTATGTATTGGTGCAACGCAAGAGAGAGAGGTGAAAGCGGACGCTCGCCTGATAAGATTGTTTTCCCCTTCCTTGTTGTGTTGAACCTCGGGCGATCGATAGTCTTCCTTGTATAACCAGCTAGCTGTCCTCTCCTCCTCCTCTTCTTCTTGCTGTATGAACCTGTTCCTTCACGTACGTATGGACTCACACGCCGCAGCTCTACCACTGTCCTTCATCGCTGCGCATCCACTAAGTGACTGGAAACCGTATTCCTCGTGCATAGGCGCTGCTCCGTGCTCCGCCTTCTGGGTTGAGAGGCGTGCTCGGCTTGAGTCAAGCTTCGCAACAGCAGCGGGGGCGAGGGTCGTGTGCCGAAACTAAAAGCCTGGGGAGCGGCGCAATACCCACAGGTGGTACGGTTGGACGTACAAATACTATACAGTATACACAACTACAGTGCGTACGTTCGTAAATATAGGGGCAATTGCCTTTCAACTGTCACGGGGGGGGATATTAAGTAGGACCTACCTACGGTACACACAAAAACCTGTATACCTCGCTATTTTTACTAACAATATTTGGTCCTAATTACTATGGTCCCCCGTAAAATAATAATGCAACGATCCAAAATCTGCTTTATTATTAGGCCCCCTACCCTAACCCTACATCACTGATCCACGGACAAATTTAATCATAAGTCGAAACCTGATCGTGATATTCCTTCACATCTGCAAGCATTCATTATTTCTTTACTTTTTCCTTGGAAAAAAAACATATTTCCGTGAAAATCTGAAAATTGATATCTTCAATGTTAACGTTTTCAGATATCTTTGAGTTCCAGGATTTCGACTATTATTATAATATAACGACACAACCCCAGAAAGATAAATTGAAAGATAGCGCATGCACTGGTTGGTGGTTAAATATTTATATCGGGCTTGGGCTTGCTGTCTCCGTTCCCTTTTGTACCGCTGGCCCTCCGGCTTACTTCGGTTATCTGTATTTAAATTTTCTAAGGCCGAAAGATGCATACCTGGTAGGGCGTTGGGCGTCGGGTGTAGTAGACTCGCTCGATGTGCTTGCTGCACCCTGCACCCTGCACCCTGCACAACACTTTGTGCAGGATGCGGGTCTCATCATTGGTCAAGGCGGGTACCAGTATTCCGGACATCCGTTTTTTTTTTTTTTTTAACGCCACCAAAACACACGCGGCGGGGCCGCGTGAACGCCCCTGCCGACCTCGCGAGCTCCCCAAAGCGTGAGGGTTTGGTCAGGCCTGCTGGGGTTGGGTTGGTCTGGGTCCGCGTCCAAGGTTGTTGAGTAGTCATCTAGACTCTATGCGGGGCAAGCAAACAGTCACATCCGACCACGCCGTGGATCTATACGGGCAAAATAACGTTTTTTTCCATGTAATGTGAAGAACACACACAGCAGCAAGAAGGTGGCAGCACGCACCAACCAGGCAAGCTCCACAAAAACAGCAATGCATTCATTCATACAAAATTTGCAATCCCGTCTACCATTAATACGTGCATGCATGTATGTATGTACAGCAGTACATTTAACCTCTTTCTGTCCTCATGCATAAGGTAGGACCAGGTATTACGTGTATATACTTACAACACCGCGCTCCCGGCGCGCCCACAGCAGACTTCCACAGTATCGCTACAATTATGAATAATGAGTTGCAGACAACAGACGCCCTTCTTAGTACCCTATAACACCCTCCTACTTGACCGGTGCCCGCTATGTGCAGCTGCACCCTGCACAGAACTTGTGCCGGACGTGTGTCGTCAATATTTGCTGTGCTCCCAGAGGTATCATTATGATGACTGACGGCATACTTTTGCGTATCAGCAACGGCGGCCAACGTAACCTGAAACCTGCCGAATGCTCCCCGTTGTATGGCATGTTTGTAGGCCCTACACCGCCGTCCGTCACACAACGTCACACTAAACGTACAGTTTTTGCGAGCCACTACGTGTGCCATTAGGCAATGAAATCCAAAGAGGGTGGTTCGCCCCTCTGAAGCCCTAGACCGCCGCCCGTGACACCAACACAATTTCAGTCTGATCGAAAATGCCATACATACGGTAAGTAAGGTGTTTTGTACGTGTTGTGTGGCCATTGGAGTGGGCCTTGTATTCTAGATCCGACTGGTACGTACCAGGTACTACTGTAGTATCTCGACTCTGGACTCCGTTAAACGTCAGCCTAGACTGCCGTCAGGGACACTAAACTATCCCACGAAGTCCACGCACAGTAGACCGTCGTCCGTGGCAGTAGACCAAAAACTCCTAAATGCCCACTCCTGACCTATCTATCTGCTCGAGTGGGAACATCGATGAACCGAAACCCGCGAAAAGCATGTTTATTTGACGGTTTCATACAAAAAATACATGAACCGTAAACTCTATAGTGTTAAGCTTCTCATACGAGCACACGAGAATGAAGACCACGCTCAACAATCCTCACCCATTCCCGGACTGGTAGCACAAGACCAGTCAGCTTATCTGCACGCCGAGTGACCACGACAAGCAAACGTCAAGCAATAAACCACGACACTACGCGCCGGCGTCTGACGCCGACATCAGATGATATGGCGTTGCTGTATTTGTTCGGGCGCTGGGTCAACAGGTAGGTGTGTTTTGCATCCCGTGTCCGTTTTTTTTTTCGAGGTTCTGCCAGTGCTGCTTTTATGTGTGTGTGTGTATATCGTATGGCGAGCAGAAGCACCGCTGTTTGTTTCGTTCGTGTGGATGCCACCGAAGGCTCTTGCGGCCTCAGCCATCACGGCCTCGGATTCAATGCCATGCCAGACACATGTATGTCTTAGTTGGTCGGCTGTCGTAGACACGCCTCTCGAGTGTCGCCGAAGGCTCACGCGCCCTCAGCCATGACGGCGTCGGGCTCAACTCCGGACACATGTTTGATTTGGTCGTCTGTCGTAGATGAACCTCGTGCGCTGCGGCAGGTTACGTATCTGAACGGAGTTGCCCAAAACACACACGGTTGGACCCGGCATTGGGTCGACTTTATCCATCCACAGTCCTCGTGCGCTACTGCGGGCGGGTTCTCTTAACGGCCTACATCAACAACGCGCGGTCGGATTCTAAATTGCGCGTCACTGCTGTGACTCGGCATAGACACGGTAGTACTTGCTCGAACTTCCATCGAGTTGCATCCGACACACACGCACCCGACGCAGGTTGATCGTCGTCGATGCTATGACGGGCCATTTTGTTTTTTTCTCCGTCACCCTGCATTATCTGGTATATTTTTTTCTGCCCTTCTCCATCCAGTTCTCTCCTTTTCGTAACTTAGACCTGGGATCACAGAACGGGCACCTCCCCCCCCCTCCTTACTACGTACGGTGCCTGCCTTCATTTTCGTGGTTGGATTGGTTGCAGCACAGTAGTCCAACACCTTAATTCCTCGTCGATTCGGGTTGAGTCGTGTGGGAACAACAACTAAAACAAAACATCACACGTTATGACTGTAATATTAATAGGCGTTTTCTACAGCAGTATTTTTTGCTACGTAGGCACACGCTGGCTGCCAGTTACTCACCGCTATCTGATGGTGTGATGCTTAGCTGCATATAATAGATAAGTATATTAAATAGCAGTTGCTGCTGTATGTATAGACAATACGCCAACGATGGCACAGCTTTCCGTGGCCCTCATTCCTGGATTCTCCGCAAACAGCCCAGTTGGTTGCCTTGTTGTATACGGTACCAATTTGGACATCGTGTTATTACGGGGGGGCATAGTTAACAAGACCTATGGTATAAATAAAAACCTATATGTTTAACAATTTTTACTAACAACATTTGGTCCTGTTAACTATGGCCCCCCGTAATAGTAAGAACCTTTTGGTATTCGCATGTTTACACCGCAACGGTCCTCACATTTACGTCCAGCGTGGTATAGGTACGGGTGGAGACGGGTACTGCAGCCCGAAAAAAAAAATCCCATCAGGATCAGCTTGCATTTTTCTCCCAACAAACGACGCTTCTCCTTCATTCTGTCCGCCTTAGGCTCTCATGATGATGTCCCCACTGTCGTCGCTCGTTCTACTGCAATGTACTTGTGACTCTGGTCAACAGGACGTTGGGGAGCACCATTGAAGCACGACATGAACTGCGACAGTGTCTCCTATCACCAAAGACAGAGGCCGTTATAGACTGCCTCGACAACGAGAAGGAGGGAGGCGTCGATCCCTGCGAGGTCAGTGAGAGAGAGAGAGAGAGAGAGAGAGAGGGAGAGAGAGGGAGAGAGGGGTGAGCGGAAGATAGCGCCTGTCCTCTCTTACATAAATTAACCCTTTGCAATCCGAAAATAAACTTGAGGAGAGACGTACGCATTAATCATCGTTCGACTCATCCCACGGCATGGGTTGCCCTTTTGGCTTGATACTTCCAGACTGGTTGAGCCCGTCGTCAAGTGAGCGACTACCGGTTGGGGTGATATATTTTTAACCGGGTACATTTCGTTCCGGGACTGCCCAGTCAATATTAGAGCATAGATATGGTGGTCGAGTGTCGCGAACAAAGTATTTCGAAGGCATATTTCGGGTGGGCCATTGAGCTCCTCATGTGAAGAGCTCAGCTAATGAGCCACCACCCTGCTGATCGTTTGCCATCGCGTTTTTAGTTGTTTTTTTCCATCCCATCTACACAGGACTCGAGGTATTACTGTATATTTACCCTGTGCTTCTCCAACTCTCCCCCTATCGTTACTCGGACCCCTTAGTATGGTCACACAGCGGGAGCTCCTGCCCCGTCCCAACCACGGTGTTAGCTTTTTGTTCCTGTTTTTTCGTGTGTGACTCCTTGCAGATACGGCTCGGCGGTGTGGCTGACAGAAACGTCGGACTAAACTAGCCTCGGTCAGTTGCGATTCGAAAAAAAGTCAGCTATTGCGAGGAGGCACCGTAAATAGGACCAATTTGTTTTCGGGTAAAAATAGGTAAATGTGTAGGTTTTTGTGTGTACCGTAGATCCTATTTTCTATGGCCCCCCGTAGTAGACCTCTGGTTATAGTGTCCGGGCATACTTCTCGATTTGTTGCTTCGTCTGTGTACAGTACCTACAACAGCAGCATGTTCTGCGCTGTAGTGGGTGCCCACAAATAGCTTTTCGTTGCCTTAAAGAAAGCGCCTGCAGATGCAAAGCAAACTGCGACGTTTCGGGACTGTCAGGCGTTCCAAAACATCAAAGCGAAACGTAACAAGGGGTCTATTCGATCCTATGAAGTATACGCTGAGATACTCAATACAGTACAGAACATGCAGTCAGGTACCAGAATCACACGAACATCACGCCACAACGATTGATTGATTCGAGCCTCATGCCAGTCCAGCAACTAACTGGAGAAGATCCCCTTCCGAGGCGTTCTACGATAGAGGTTCACCCTGTTTTTTCTGAGGCTCCTCACTTAAGGAGCCCCATACCTCACCCGAAAACTGACTTAGCAAAAATCAAATTGCATCGCGGCGAATAATTCCATGGCCCGAGTCTAAAAAACGTTTTTTTTCGAAATCAAGATTGACATCCCGACGATTTGGGGTCCAGAAACCCCGTCTTTTACAAACAAAATAGCGGAAATGTGCTCCCTCTATCATAGAACGGGTCTTCCGCGTCTTGCTCAAGCTT
>JARUPZ010000766.1:0-29471 GCA_031213475.1 Nereocystis luetkeana | reverse complement strand
ACAAGTTTTTGTACCAATAACTAAAAAGAAACTATCTTCAATTTTTTGGTATAACCAGGCAACACAACTAATTGGACAAAACGTATGGTAATTACCTGTTTCACATTCAAAATTTATCTTTTCTTTTAAATTGTCGTTATCTAGATGTTTTATCTGATTCATATAAATCCTTTTACTAAAAAATTAAAATTTATAAGTCTAATTGTTTTAGACTAAATCGAAAATACTTCATTTAAATCATTTTCAATAGTATCAAATTCTAATGTATCTTGATCTTTTTCTTTTGGGTTTAAATAGAAATCAGATAGTAAACTAAATAATTCACGATCTGCCGCTTCTTTTGGAACTACACCTTCGGGATTAGCAATAAGTTGGTCTGCTATATTTAGGTAGTATTCACAAATATAATATAAAGCACTATCAGATTCTGTCATCTCAAATAAAGTTTTACCTTTACTCTTGAAACCCTAATATCTTCAATAAGAGGTAATACTTCTAAAACTGGCATTGGTACTGCATCAATATATTTATCAATTAAATCTCGAGTAGCTGTTCTATTACCTATAAGTCCGGCAAGTCTTAATGCATGTGTTCTAGCTTTTTCTCTTACTGACGCAGCAATTCGGTTTGCGGCAAATAATGCATCAAAACCATTATCTGTTACAATTAAACAATAATCAGCATAATTTAATGGTGCAGCAAAACCACCACAAACTACATCTCCTAAAACATCAAATAAAATTACATCATATTCATCAAATGCATTTAATTCTTTTAAAAGTTTTACTGTTTCACCAACAACATAACCTCCACACCCAGCACCAGCAGGAGGTCCCCCTGCTTCAACACAGTCCACTCCGCCATAACCTTGGTATATAACGTCTTCTGGCCAAATATCTTCATAATGATAATCTTTTGCTTGTAAAGTATCAATAATCGTTGGAATTAAAAAACCAGTTAATGTAAATGTACTATCATGCTTGGGATCACAACCAATCTGTAAAACACGTTTTCCTCTTCTAGAAAGAGCGACAGAATGTTACAACTTGTTGTTGATTTACCGATACCACCTTTACCGTAAACAGCTAGTTTCATATATGACTCCTGATTTTTTATTATGTGTTAACTAAATTATTATTATTTAAAAAATAATTATTAATAATAGTCGCTCTTAAGAGATAGTTATTGGTATAAATGATATAAGTATAGTATAATATAGTTTTTTAATAACTATTATATTACTATGTTATATTATTATATATTATAATCTAAATATTTAACATATATACATTTATATAATATAATATAATTTTAATTACTATAAATATTTTGTTTTTTCTTTTTTGTTCATAATTTTAAACTTATTTACTTTAGATTTTTAGTCGTTAATTTTATATTTAGTTACATGATTTTTTTGATATTTGGTTTTTTTGTAAATATATAAGCTATACTAATTACGTACATTCATGTCAATTTTAATTATATTATACAAATAGGGGGGTAATAATGTTTTTCCAGGATTTTTGTAACGTTTGTAATGATAGTAATATCTTTAATAATATCCTGTTTGCTTGCTGTCTTGTTTCTACAATTTTCTATTGGTTTAGTTTAGGGTTTAAAAATATTAAAATTTTGGGTACTTTAGCAAAAATTACTTCACGATTTGCAACTTTAAGTCTCTTTGGTTTTTTATTAAATCGTTGGATTCAATTTGGCTATTTTCCTTTAAGTAATTTATATGAATCTTTATTATTTTGTCGTGCATACTGCTATTTGTTTATCAAGCTTTAGAATCTAAAACCCAAAGTTCATTATTTGGTTGTATTATTGTCCCAATTGTTTTATTTATTACTGGTTTTGCTGCATTAACACTACCACTTGAAATGCAAAAAGCAAGTGCTTTAGTTCCGGCGCTCCAATCAAATTGGTTAATGATGCACGTTAGTTTAATGATGTTAAGTTATGCGATATTAAATTATTGGATCATCATTTGCAATAGTTTATGTAGGTGCCTTTTTAGAACTTGAAGATTATATAAAAATGATCCCAGTCAGAGCTGCTGAATATGAGAAGCATATGATAAAAACTTTAAACTTAACTAAAAGTCAATTTTTATACCTAGGTCTAGATGTTATTTACAATGAGGAAGAAGATATTGTTATAAATAATCGTACAAAATTTTTATACCATATCGATAATTGGAGTTATAGAGCTATAAGTTTAGGGTTTCCTTTTTTGACTATTGGTATAATAGCAGGTGCTGTTTGGGCAAATGAAGCTTGGGGATCTTATTGGAGTTGGGATCCAAAAGAAACTTGGGCCTTAATCACTTGGTTAATCTTCGCAGCATACTTACACCTTCGACTAATAGTAGGCTTAAATGGTAAAAAACCAGCTCTTTTAGCAAGTATTGGGTTCTTTGTTGTTTGGATTTGTTATCTTGGGGTTAATTTTTTAGGCCAAGGTTTACATAGTTATGGTTGGTTTACCTAAAATTAGGATTCCATTTGTATCGCATTTAAGATTCTGTAATTTTAACGATAAAAAATTTATTTATATACACTTTGATATTTGCTCACCTTAAAATAAAGAACCCATTTCTTAGGTTTTACTACAAAAATGGTCTTTTTTTAATTAATATAATTAATAGGAGAAAAAGGGTAGCACAAAAAGTTGAAAGTTCTTTTATCTAGTAAAAAACTTAAAATAATAAGAAAGTTAGGAGTTAAGGTAAATAAAATATATTGTCTTACTATATACTATAGTATATCTAACTCTATTTTATTGAATATAATGGTTCGATAGTATTTTTACAAAAAGGCTAATAAAATATGGAAATCATATTACTAACAAAGTTACCAGAACTGTACTCAATGTATAGTCCAATTGTAGATATTTTACCAATTGTTCCAGTTCTTTTTTATTACTTGCCTTCCTTTGGCAAGCTTCAGTTGGTTTTAGATAAACAACTTATAAATAGTGGCTTTGTAGAAATATATTAGTATCTAGAATATGGGGCTAATATCTTCTTGATTATTTAAACTTATTAAACGCAATACCCTTAATCACTTTAATAATTATTTATATATCTTTATATTATGATTGAACCTCTTCTTTTGGTATGGTATTAGGTCTTATCCCAGTAACTTTAATTGGTTTATTCGTTGCTGCTTTTTTACAATACCGTCGCGGAAATAAACTTGGTCTATAAGAAAGAGAGATAATATAATTATTATCTCTCCTGTTTTTAATTTTCAATTACCAACTGGCTTTTCTTACACCAGGTAGTAAACAATTATGTGCCATCTCTCTAACCATATGTCGGCATAAACCAAAATCTCTATAAACCCCTCGGCTACGACCAGTTCTCCAACAACGGTTTCTTAATCTTATACGTGGAGCTATTTCTTGGTAGCTTTTCTATTTTTTTATGAACTTCCATTTGATCAGAAAAAGTATTTGCCTTTTTAAATTCTAAAAGAAGTGACTTTCGTTTTTCGCTATATTTTATAACTAATCTTTCTCGCTTTTTTTCTCTTTCAATCATTGATTGTTTAGCCATAGACAATTCCTTAATTAATTTTTTTATATTTTATTAAATTTGTATATTAAAGTAATTATTTATACTTTAATATACAAACCTAAATAATAGTATAATCTAAATTAACCAAATTTTCCAGTAGTTGAAGCTATAACAAAAGCAGCATAAGTTAAAATATAACCGACTGTAAAATGAACTAGCCCAACTAACCTTGCTTGAACAATTGATAGAGCAACAGGTTTGTCACGCCAACGAACTAAGTTCGCAAGAGGCGTACGCTCGTGAGCCCAAACTAATGTTTCTATAAGCTCTTGCCAGTATCCTCTCCATGAAATTAAGAACATAAAACCAGTAGCCCAAATTAAATGCCCAAACAAGAACATCCAGGCCCATACAGATAAACTATTCATACCATAAGGATTATACCCGTTTATTAATGGAGATGAGTTTAACCATAAATAGTCACGTAACCAACCCATAATATAGTTCGAAGATTCGTTAAACTGAGCTGCATTACCTTGCCAAATTGTAACATGTTTCCAATGCCAATAGAAAGTAACCCAACCAATTGTGTTTAACATCCAAAACATTGATAAATAGAAAGCATCCCAAGCTGAAATATCACAAGTACCACCACGACCTGGACCATCACAAGGGAAACTATAACCAAAATCTTTTTTATCTGGCATTAATTTAGAACCACGGGCATCTAATGCCCCTTTAACTAAGATTAATGTTGTAGTATGTAATCCTAAAGCAATAGCATGGTGTATTAAAAAATCACCAGGCCCAATAGTTAAAAATAAATCATTTTTATCATTATTAATTGCTTCTATCCAACCAGGTAACCAGATTTCGCTTCCCGCAACGCTAGCAGGACTTCCTTTTGAAGATAATAAAAGATCAAAACCATAAACTGCCTTTCCTGACGCAGCTTGGATAAATTGTGCGAAAACAGGTTCTACTAGTATTTGTTTCTCAGGTTGACCAAACGCAACTACAGTATCATTATGAATATATAGTCCTAATGTATGGAAACCTAAGAATAAACTAACCCAACTTAAATGAGAGATAATTGCTTCTTTATGCTCAAGCATTCTAGCTAACACATTATCCTGGTTTGCTTCTGGATCATAATCTCTAACAAAGAAAATTGCCCCATGTGCAAATGCCCCTACCATTAAAAACCCAGCTATATACTGATGATGTGTATAAAGAGCTGCTTGAGTTGTAAAATCTTTTGCCATAAAAGCATAAGGAGGTATTGCGTACATATGTTGAGCAACTAAAGATGTAGTAACACCTAATGATGCTAGAGCTAAACCAAGTTGTATATGTAAAGAGTTTGTTATTGTATCAAATAATCCTCGATGTCCGGCACCTAATCTTCCACCAGGTGGACGATGTGCATCTAGAATTTCTTTCATATTATGACCAATAGCAAAATTTGTTCTATACATATGGCCAGCAATTATAAATACAACTGCAATTGCAAGATGATGATGTGCTATGTCAGTAAGCCAAAGAGATTGAGATTGTGGGTGGAAACCACCTAAGAATGTTAAAATAGCAGTACCGGAACCCGTATTTGTACCAAAAATATGTTCTACAGTATCAGGGTTTTGAGAATAAGCATTCCAATTACCATCAAAAAATGGAGTTAAACCATCTGGATGGGGTAAAGTTGTTAAGAAATTATCCCAACCAACATGAATACCACGAGATGCTGGAATAGCAACATGAACTAAATGTCCTGTCCATGCTAAAGAGCTTACCCCAAATAAACCTGTTAAATGATGATTTAAACGCGATTCATTAGTTTTAAACCAAGATAGGCTTGGACGGAATTTTGGTTGTAAATGTAACCAACCAGCAAATAATAATAAGCTAGATAAGGCTATTAAAAAAATAGACCCAACATATAAATCATTATTTGTTCTCATTCCAATAGTATACCACCAATGGTAAACACCTGAATAAGATATATTTACTGGGTAAAATGCACCACCCTTTGTGAAAGCTTTCATTGCAAGATCACCAAAATGTGGATCCCAAATTGTGTGGGCAATTGGTTTTACTTTTAATGGGTTTAAAGACCATTGTTCAAAGTTACCTTGCCAAGCAACGTGGAATAAATTACCAGATGTCCAAAGAAAAATAATTGCTAAATGACCGAAATGAGAAGCAAAGATTTTTTGATATAAATTTTCTTCTGTCATCCCATCATGTGTTTCAAAATCATGCGCTGTTGCAATTCCAAACCAAATTCTTCTAGTTGTCGGATCTTGTGCTAAAGCTTGGCTAAATTTTGGAAATTTAGTTACCATAAATATTTTACCTCGTTAATTTTATCCTACAGAAATAATTCTTGCTAAGAAGAAAGACCATGTTGTCCCAATACCACCTAATAGATAATGCGCTAATCCTACAGCTCGACCTTGAGTAATACTTAATGCTCGAGGTTGAATTGCTGGTGCAACTTTAATTTTGTTATGAGCCCAAACAATTGATTCAATAAGTTCTTGCCAATAGCCACGACCACTAAATAAGAACATTAAACTAAATGCCCAAATGAAATGCGCACCAAGGAAGATTAAACCATAAGCCGATAAAGAAGATCCATATGATTGAATTACCTGTGATGCTTGTGCCCATAAAAAATCTCTTAACCATCCATTAATAGTAATTGCACTTTGAGCAAAATTACCACCACTGATATGGGAAACTGTTCCTGTTGGTGTTACTGATCCCCAAACATCAGATTGCATTTTCCAACTGAAATGGAATATAACTACTGAAATTGAGTTGTACATCCAGAATAAACCTAAAAATATATGATCCCAAGCCGAAACTTGACAAGTACCACCTCTTCCTGGTCCATCACAAGGGAAACGGAAACCTAAATTAGCTTTATCAGGGATTAATTTTGAACTACGAGCATATAAAACACCTTTTAATAAAATTAAGACGGTCACATGTATTGTGAAAGCATGAATATGGTGAACCATAAAATCAGCTGTACTTAATTTTATTGGCATTATAGCAATTTTTGATCCAATAGAAACAATATCTCCACCAAACACGTAGCTTGCTGTAGTTAAAGCATTTGGGTGCCGTACTACTCGGTGCTAATAAATGTAAATTTTGAATTGCTTGTGCAAAAATAGGTTTTAAAGGAATACCTGTATCTGAAAACATATCTGGCGCACGTCCTAATGCTCTCATTGTATCATTATGTATGTATAATCCAAAACTATGGAAGCCTAAGAATATGACAAACCCAATTTAAATGAGAAATAATAGAATCTCTATGACGAACAACTCTATCTAATAAATTATTATAGTTTTTTGCGGGGTTATAATCACGAACCATAAAAATAGCTCCATGTGCTGCACCACCTACAATACAAAATCCTCCAATCCACATATGATGAGTAAATAAAGAAAGTTGCGTAGCATAATCAGTAGCAATATAAGGGTATGGAGGCATTGCATACATATGATGAGCAACTATAATGCTTAACGACCCCATCATCGCCAGATTGATTGCTAGTTGCGCATGCCATGAAGTTGTTAAAATTCATAAAGACCTGTATGGCCAGCCCCAGTAAAGGGGACCTTTATGAGCTTCTAAAATTTCTTTCATACTATGCCCAATTCCCCAATTTGTACGGTACATATGACCTGCAACGATAAATAACACCGCTAAAGCTAAATGGTGATGAGCAGTATCACTTAACCAAAGTCCACCTGTTACAGGGTTTAATCCACCTTTAAACGTTAAAAAATCAGAATATTCACCCCAATTTAATGAAAAGAAAGGAACTAAACCTTTTTGAAACTTGGATAAAGCTGACCGATTAATTCCCTATTAATAATAAATTCATAAGGTAAAGGAATTTCTTGTGAAGCCACACCGGCATCTAATAATTTATTAATAGGTAGCGCTATATGAATTTGGTGTCCAGACCAAGCTAAACAACCTAAACCTAATAAACCAGATAAATGATGGTTTAACATTGACTCTGCATTTTGGAACCACTCTAATTTTGGAGCAGCTTTGTGATAATGGGAACCAGCCACCAAATAACATTAACCCAGACATAATTAACCCACCAATGGCAGTCCAGTATAATTCAATTTCACTTGTTATACCTTTCCGCACGCCATAATTGGAAAAACCCTGATGTTATTTGAACACCTTGAAAATTACCACCAACATCCCCATTTAAGATTTCTTGACCAACAATAGGCCACACAACTTGTGCGCTTGGCTTAATACTAATAGGATTATTTAACCATGCTAAATAATTCGAGAAATAAGCACCGTGAAAATGCATCCCACTTATCCATAAAAATATTATTGCTAGTTGTCCAAAATGTGCACTAAAAATTTTTCTAGAAACTTCTTCTAAAGAGTTTGTTTGGCTATCAAAATCATGTGCATCTGCATGTAAATTCCAAATCCAAGTAGTTGTTTTTGGACCTTTAGACAATGTACGTGAAAAATGACCTGGCTTCGCCCATTTTTCGAAACTAGTTTTGTTAACATCGCGATCAACGAGAACTTTAACTTTGGCTGCTTGCTTATTGGAGTTCATTTACCTTTTTCCTCTCTGGAGACATAAAGATAGGAAACGCTCAAGTCTCATGAAATAGTTATACTATTCCGAATTGAGTTTTCACTAATATATTATAACTAATTTTCTAAAAAAAAGAAACTCTAGGTTATTTAATTATTGTAATAGAGTTTCTGCTAAAAGGTTTTATAAATTTATATAAGTATCTAAGATGTTTTATTTGTATAAATATTTTTAGAACACCATTATAATCTATTATACTTTACCCCCAAGGGAATTCGAATCCCTGTTCCCTCCGTGAAAAGGAGATGTCCTAGGCCTCTAGACGATGGGGCCTAAATTATTTATTATATTTTTATTATAATAAATAATTTCTACATATTTATTTAAGCAGGCCCAGAAGGAATTGAACCTACATTAGAAACTTAGAAGGTTCCGGTCTTTATCCATTAGACGATGAGCCCATTTATCTAAAAGTTATTACTTTTCTAATAGCTTCTAGAATAACGCTTATAAATTGGAATTGTATATACATGTATATATATATATATCTAATGAACAGCACTTTGTCAAATGCTATAAATTAAAACTTAAACTATAAAGATCAAAAATATAATATTTTAAGTTTAGAAGTTATTTCTAAACATAAAATATTATATCGAAAAGGAAACTAATAGTTAGATTAACTTTGTATTTCTACAAAAAATTATTAATTAACATAACAAATAATGCTAAGTTCCCTAAGTTTTTCTAAAAACTAAACGAACTGAGGACTTTTAATAAAGTCTAAAGTAAGTAAATCTTTAAAAAATTAGAAATGATGTCTTATCCTTAATAACGGTCTCCAGCAGGTCTTGCTTGAACAGCATAACTTGAAATCGTGTATTGAATGTTACGACCACTAATTTCATTACGTTCTAAGTAGAAACCAGGTTCGTCTGAAGGTCGTTGTACAATGAATGATAATACACAACTTTCTGTACCGATACTAGCATCAAACGCATTGATTTTAATGTAACCTTCTGGGTTAACTTTTCTACATTCACCAAGTTCATACATTAATGCAGCAGCATCTTGAATGTCGAATAAAGGAAGACCCCATAATTCCCAATATGAATTACGTGGATGTGGATCATCTGTCCATTCTACACTAACAGCCCATCCTTTTGACATAGCATAAGAAACTTGTTGTTTGATTTGCTCATCATTTAGATCTGGTAAAAACGAAAAACATCCTTGTGTAACTCTCATCACTATTCAAATATTCCTTAAAGATAAATTATAGAAATTTTATTTTTAGTTTGATACTAAACTTTTTATTTACTCTCTACTTTCACTTAAAATAATAGGGGGTATTAAGTATTATTTCTGAGATTAAAACAAATTTAAGGTTAAGTCTAAATTTTATAACAAAATAATCAATCTATTTTAAGAATAAAGTAAATAAAATTATTAGTTATATTTTCTCGCTACCTAAAGATAGCGAGAATTATTTAGAATTAATTCTCTTATAAATTTGGTTTCAGTATACTATTTGCTTTCAGTTGCAACTTCAACGAAGTCAGGTGTATCTGTTGAAGTGTAATCGAAAGTAATATCTTTCCATAAATCTAACGCTGCTTTTAAAGGACCACAAGTAGCCGCTGCGTTACGTAAGATTTCAGGACCTTCTCCAACATAATCACGACCTTCATTACGAGCTAGAACCATAGATTCTAGAGCAACACGTTTGCTGTCGCACCGGATTGAATACCATCAGGGTGACCAATAGTACCACCACCAAATTGTAGAACCACATCGTCACCTAAATAGTAAAGAAGTTGGTGCATTTGACCACAATGGATTCCACCAGAAGCTACTGGAACACATTTTCTAAGAGATGCCCAATCCATGTCGAAGAATAAACCTTCAGCTAGATTAATTTTAAGTTGAGTTAATAATAAACTGTTGTAGAATCCTCTAACCATTAAAGGATCTCCTTCTAATTTACCAACAACCTGTACCAGCATGGATATGGTCTACACCACACATACGCATCCATTTACAGATAACTCGGAAGTTAATACCATGGTTTTTTTGACGAGCATAAGTAGAATTACCTGCACGATGTAAATGTAAAATCATCTCAGCTTTTCGTGCCCAGATAGCCATAGTTTGAATAGCAGTATAACCGATAACTAAATCGATCATTACAATAACAGTACCAATTGAATGAGCGTACTCTGCACGTTCATACATTTGTTCTATTGTTGCAGCAGTAATGTTAAGGTAAGAACCTTTAACTTCACCTGTTGCAGCAGCGGCACGGTTAACACCTTCCATACAGTATAAGAAACGTTCTTTCCAACGCATGAATGGTTGTGAGTTAATGTTCTCATCATCCTTAAGGAAATCAAGACCACCAGTTAAACCTTCATAAACTACACGTCCGTAGTTTTTACCTGAAAGACCTAATTTAGGTTTTACAGTAGCACCTAAGAAAGGACGACCAAATTTGTCTAATCTTTCTCTTTCCACAACTACACCAGTAGCTGGACCTTGGAAAGTTTTTAAGTAAGCAAAAGGAATTCTCATGTCTTCTAGACGTAAAGCTTTAACAGCTTTAAAACCGAAAACGTTACCAATAATAGAAGCTGTTAAATTCGCAAGAGAACCTTCTTCAAATAAATCACATTCATAAGCGATATATGCAAAGAATTGGTCGCTTGTTCCAGGTACTGGATCTACTCTATATGCTTTTGCTCTATAGATATCGCAAGCAGTTAATAAGTCTGTCCAAACTACCGTCCATGTTGCAGTAGAAGATTCACCCGCAACAGCAGCGGCAGCTTCTACGGGATCTACGCCTGGTTGTGGAGTTATACGGAATAGAGCTAGAATATCAGTGTCTTTAACGTTATAATCAGCATCCCAGTATCCCATTTTGGCATAAGGGATTACACCTGATTCGTAACGCTCACTTTTTAAACGAGTTCTTTCCTGCACATTCTCAGGCATATAGATTCTCCGAAGCCAGCAACAAGCTCTTAATAGTTTTTATCCTTTAATGAGGGAATAATTTAGAAGTCCCTAAGATATATAAATACTATACTTTAGAAAGGTAGTGACTTTCCGTACTTATGTATAAAAAGATAATTTTATTAATTAAATATTATAATAATATTATTACAAATTAAATTACTTAAAAAGAGTTGTATATCAATTTCTAATATAATGTAGCTAGTTAAATTTTATTAATAAATAGTTATTTGATTTAAAAAGGCGATATAGCCAAGTGGTAAGGCCGTGGATTGCAAATCCTCTATCCCCAGTTCGAATCTGGGTGTCGCCTAATATCAAAAAAATTTAAGCTGACTAATAGTTTTAAAAGTAAACATTTATTTATTAGCTAGTTGTTATATGATGTATTGTTGTAACTGGGGGTGTGGCGGAATGGTAGACGCAACGGACTTAAAACTTTGAGCATCAAATCATTAACGTGGTTAGCCAAGTAAGTTCTCAAATTCAAGGGAATCTAAGTCATTATTATGATAAGACAATCTTGAGCCAAGAATTAGTACAATTAATTATTAATTAAGGTGCAGAGACTCGACGGGAACTACCTTAATTGGTAAAGATAGAGTCCAATTTTGACAAAAAAAAATATATATGTTTTTTTATTTTTGATGAAAATCATATCTAAATGAAAATCCGTTGATGCAAATCGTGAGGGTTCAAGTCCCTCCACCCCCAAATAAAAACTATTATATAAATATTAAAATAAAAAAATAGAATTTTTTATGTGTATTTGTTTGAATTGTAATCGTATAACTAATTGTGAAGTTTATTTTATTGTTGAGCAAAAACATAATGAAAAAAAAAACCATCACACAAAAAAGAGTCTATTCTTCCCTCAATCTCCTACTTTAATGTGTATAAATTTTTTTTCTCAAAAAAATTTATATCTCTTAGAATGGGATGTTAATGAATGTTTATCTTACCAAGAAAAGCCTGGTAATTGGATGGTATTTAACCAAAAGAATTGTAGAGACTCGTCTTATCTTTCTTTTGACCTATTTTTTTAGAATAATTTATTGCTATAAAATATTTTTATTATATATAATTCGTAAATAAATTAGAAGGTTTAATTGGTAAAGTTTAATAGTTAAATATCAAACTTTAATAGTAAATTATACTTTATAATTTAGTTTTGGACTAGCCGCTTTCAAGTTTATTCTCAGCTTGTTATGTTTTATTAAATAGGACTTCTGCGGGTTTATAATAATCCTTATAAAATAATTCTTCAATATTTTTAAAAGAATTCTTGCTTGTGTCAGCTTCAAAGTCAGGGTATTCTTTTAATGAAGAAGTACTTACTGAGGACTCACGTGTTATAGCAATTTCCCCGGTTCTAGATAATTGTAAAATATTATATTTTTTTAATATTTTTTGAATAGCCGCAATCTTTCCAGGATCAGCTGTTACTTCTAAGATAAGCGTAGACTCTGTAATATCAGTAATTTTAAATCTGAATATATCAGCTAAATTTATAATTTCTTCTCGTTCTATAATATTTACTTGTAGTTTTACCAAAACTAACTCTCTCTGCACTAAAGGTAGGTATGTTATATCTTGAGCATTAACAACATTAATTAATTTTTTTATTTGTTTAGTTAACTGGCTAGCAGCATCTGAGCCATCACTTTGGTTTATTACTACTATTGTTATTCGTTCATAGCATTTTCTTTCACATGCTGCCATTGTAATACTTTCAATCTGGAATCGTCTTCTTGTTAATAAACTTATAATACGAACTAATCCTCCGGCATCCTTTTCAACTAATACTGAAATAGTTCTTTTCATAATCATTTTAAATATTTTTTAATTAATAAATTCAATGTAATGATTTGAACAAAAAAGAACCCCCCTTTTTTGTTCAAAGTATTTTATTGGGTTACTTCAACTATAACAGAAAAAGCTGAAGGGTCTAAAATAGCTAACTGAGATAACATCTTGCGGTTTAGAAGAATTTTTGATCGTTTTAAATTATGGATGAATCTACTATACTTTAAGTTGTAATTGCTTACTGCAGCATTAATCCTTGTAATCCATAATTGACGAAATATTCTTTTCTTCTCTTTTCTTCCACGATATGCATATATCAAACTTTTAATTACTTGTTGATTTGCTACACGGAACAAACTTGAATGAGCACCACAGAATCCTTTTGCAAGTTTTAAGATTTTGTTTCTACGGTTCCTAGCGACATTCCCTCGCTTAACTCTAACCATTAATTTTCTTATTGTTATAAACTAACAAACTAACATTTTTCTTATTGCTGTGGTATCTGATTTACTTACTACAATTGTATTTGCTAAATTTCTCTTCTGCTTAGAAGATTTTTTTTCTAAAAGATGTCCCTTAAAAGCTTTACGTCGAACAAACCTTTTTCCTGCAATAAGTTTATAACGTTTTTTTGCAGCTTTTCTTGTTTTAAGTTTTGGCATAATTTTTTGATATTTTTATATTTTTATATCATGAATTGATAATTATTTTAAGAACCTCGATCAATAAATTCTTTTTTTTTCTAGGTTATTAAATCAATTTTTAGATAAAAATTGTTTCATCTCCAGGTTCCCAATCACTAGGACAAACTTCATCGGGATTTTCTGTTATATATTGAATGGCTTGTAAAATTCTTAAGGTTTCATCAACACTACGACCAAAAGATAAATTATTTGTAGTTGAATATTGTATAACACCTTTTTTATCAATAATAAATAAGCCTCGTAACGCAACACCAGAATCATGTAAAATATTATAAGAATTACTAATTTCTTTTTTCAAGTCAGAAACTAGAGGATAACTTAATGGACCTAACCCCCCATCTTCACGTTTCGTTTGTACCCATGATAAATGTGAATATTCACTATCAACAGAAACAGCTAAAACTTCAGTGTCTAGTGAACTGAATTCCTTAAACCGATCGCTAAATGAAGTTATTTCAGTAGGGCAAACAAAAGTAAAATTCAATGGGTAAAAAAATAGAACAACATATTTTTTTTTACGATAATCTGATAATCGAATTTTATAACGTTCCTCGTCATAAACTGCTATTGCCTCAAAATCTGGGGCAATTTTACCTACCTGTGCATTATTATTATTCATAATAATATTTTCCTTATATAATTAATCAGAGTTACTTTTATCTTTATACTATAAAGAATAATATTCTTTATAGTAATTTATTCATTTTGTCTCTTTGAAGTTACAAAAAAATAATCAAGATCCATTTAATATATAGTATGCCAATCTTTTTCAGAATTTAGAGGTTTCATTAAACCCATCTGTATTAAATTAACTAATATAACAGAATAGTTTCCTGTTCGTTGGAAAAAGAACATAAAATTCTGTAAGGCATGACCGTAATGTGCTTTTTCCTTAACATCGATTTTTGTTAATGCTAAGTTTGCTTCAGCGCATTTGTCTAGATGTTTGAAAAAACTTGGATGATTTACATTTAAAATAACAGGAAATAATCGCCCTGCACTTTGATTTGTTTTTTTAATTACATGAATGTCAAATTTACGAGCATCTAAACCTAAAGTAGCATAAAAACTACTTCTCTGTAAATCATTTAAGTACATAGTTGCAAAAACCGATAATAGAAAAAATCTACACCAAAGTTTAGCGACAGTAGTAGTTAGTAATTCTGGTTGGGACTTTAAAATAGCAGCAAAAAAGTCTCCATGTCTATTTTCATCTTGGCACCAACTCTCAAAAAACCTAAATATTGGATAAATACGATATTCAGGGTTTTTTTCTAAATGTCTATAAATTGTTATATATCGCCAATAACCAATTTTTTCTGATAAATATGTAGCATAAAAAATAAATTTAGGCGAAAAAAAAGTATATTTACGGCTCTTAGTTAAAAAACCTAAATCAAGTGTTAAATTAAAATCACTCATTGATTTATTTAAAAACCCTGCATGTCTTGCTTCATCTCTAGACATAAAAGCAAACCCTTCAGCTAATAAAGGGTTTTTCGTTTTAAGGTTTCTTGATAATTCCTTATATAATAAAAACCCTGAAAATTCAGCTGTACATGATCTTTCTAAAAATTCTGTAATAAGAGATTTTGTGCGCTTGTCAAAGTGACCCCAAGATTGATTAAATTCTTGATCACGAATAAAGTGGTGTTGGTTATAATCCATACGAAATTCTTCTATAATAGATTCAAGCTCTGATTTATTTGAATTAATGTCTAAGTTAGCCATTGCGTCAAAATCAGTTGTATAAAAGCGAGGTGTAAGTAAAGACTCACCTGCAGGAGTTTTTGTTTTTACTGCATTTGTTTCATTATTGTTAATCGATTTAGTCATAGATTTTACCCCTAGTATAAATTAATAGTTAGTTATTATTTTACAGTTTTAATTTAAAGCTTTATTTATTTATTTCTCATTCCGATTAGCGATACTCACTAAATTATTTCAATCTCGTATTTATTAATTTTACGAATAAAGAATTTTAAGTTCGGGCTTTATTTAAGACTCAAACCGGAACACCTACAACTAAAGCTAACTTTAAATATTTTTTTTAGTTCATTTAGCCTCTCCTATTTAATAGTAATATTATTATATATTATATACTAAATAATATAATAATAAACATTTTGTAAAAATCACTCTTTAATTTAAAGTAAGTAAATATTAAATTATCTTGATTTTGACCTAGAGTTAAATTAAAGTATATAATAAAGTCTATATTGATTATATATTTTCAAAAATTAAGGAATACTCATGGATATTATTAGCTTAGGTTGGGCTACAATTATGATGATATTTACGTTTTCTCTTTCGCTAGTCGTTTGGGGTCGTAATGGGTTTTAAGATGATATAATTTTAAGCATAAGGATGTACAATAATTTATGGGTGGAGAAATTTTATCAATCGGTGTTTTATGTTTTAGTATGGTTCTAATTGGATTATCTCTTGGGTTTCTATTATTAAAAGTTCAGGGAGAATAAAAAAGTAAATTAAAATAATCAATAATAATTAAATTATTAACTTTATTAAATTATTTGTTATATTTATAAATACTGTTATGAGTAATGTGAACATTTTTAGTATATTATCAATAATACTCAATTTTTCATTAGTTCTTATTATACTAACTAGAAGTCCTAATGAACAGAGCTTACAAGAAAATTTAGATCCGTTTAAACTTTTTGAAAGTTCTAGTAGAGCAGAAAAATCAATCGACAAATTAATTCAAATATTAACTATTTTATATTTCGTCCTAGCTCTGGTATATACTATTCAAAGATACCTTTAAGGATTATAATGAATAGATATAAAAGAGAATGAACTAGTAAAATTAAGGTATTCTATTAATTATTAATAATAAAATAAAAGGGGCTGTATTGGTTTCGACATTTATAATTCTATTAATCAATAAGCAGATTTAAATTCTTAAAACATACAGTAATTGCAAACAATATTATTAATTTTAACAAAAATCAAGTCTTTGCATAAATTTCTTGAATTTTAACCTCAATCAATTATATAATTGTTGATTGAAATAGGAATAAGATTATTTTCCCCTAAAACTTTACAAAACTTTAGTTTTGGTATTATTATTATAGATAAAGTATTTTAATTTTATTTATTAATATAAAATAAATATAAACTCATCAACTTTCTTGTTAAAAATTCTTTTATTTTACGTTTTAAATGTAATGAAAATAAACTAATTGATAACTAAATCTGTGATTACATTGATTAGTTTGATGATTATTTTAAATGGACGTGGGTTCGAGTCCCACCAGCTCCTAATTTCTATAAATTATAAAATGAAATTTATAGAACGAATTTTCGCATTTGTGGCCGAGTGGTTGAAGGCAACGGACTCATAATCCGTCTTCTTTTTAGAACACCGCTGGTTCGAACCCAGCCAGATGCAAATTACTTAGTTCTAAACCTTTGTTTTAGACGACTTCCTTTACCTACAATACTTCGTAAATAATATAATTTTGATCTTCTTACACGAGAAGACTTAATAACTTCAATTGATTCGAATTTAGGAGAATGTATTAAAAAATTTCTTTCTACGCCGATACCTTGAAATACTTTTCTAACTGAAATTGTTAAATTAATTCCACTATTATTTTTTCCTAAAATAATTCCTTGATAGTATTGTATTCTCTCTTTATTACCTTCTTTAATAAATACTCCAATTTTTACTGTGTCACCTACAAATATTTTGGATAGATTCTTTTTAATATGAACATTTTCAACAGAATCAATAAGTCTTTATTATTTAAGAATGTTGCTTGTTTAATATTTTTCATTAATTTTTTATTTATAATATTTTACTAAAGGATAATTAAAATAAACTTTTAAACTTTCAAGTTTTTACAAAACTTATCATATCATAGTATATCTTAAAAAAGTATTTTTATTTTAATTTAGAAAAAAGAAAAATTATTTGTTTATAGGTTTTCTACTAATTAAAATAAAAAATTATCAACTAAGTAAAAGTATGATAATCCTTAAAAATGAAGTTTACAAAATTCTATAACCAATTATATATTATAGGTGTACACTAATTATTATCTAGTATACTATTACTATTATTTAATTTGTTCTTCATTTATAAACTTGGTTTTAACCAAGATAAAAATTATAAAGACTAATCTGATTTGAATAAAGAAACAAATTATTTTTCATAAATTAGTAAATAAATCAAAATGGCTCATAAAAAAGGTGCGGGGAGTACAAAAAATGGACGAGATTCTAAATCAAAACGTCTTGGGGTAAAATGTTTCCAAGGGCATCCAGTACAGGCTGGTAATATTTTAATAAGACAAAGAGGATTAAGTTTTAAAGCAGGTGATAATGTAGGGGTTGGGAGAGATTACACTTTATACGCACTTACAGAAGGATTAGTTTCTTTTAAAAAGAAAAATAAAAAAACATGCATTTCAGTTTCTACTACTCTTTAATATCATTAAACTAAATAATAAGCTTAATATCTACAAAAATATACTACGCTTATTATTTATTACTCTACTGAAATTAGAAAGAGATACAATATTATTCAAATATTTTGTCAAAAGAATAATAATAATATATAAAGAAATAATATTGCATTGTACATTATAAAGGAAAGATTTTAGATAGAGTAGTATACTTTAATAAAAGGTCCAATATGAATCTATTATCTGTAGTCAAAATACTATATAGAATGTAATCTTATTATTTATATAAATAGATTATTATAATATATACTATATAATTTAATAAGTTTGTTTATAGTCCTTCAAAAAATTTACTGTTGGTTTCTATTTCTAGAATTAGATGTTTTGCATAGTTCAAGAAAATATATTTTATTAGAGAAAAGAAAGAAAATATAAAATTATGACACCATCCTTAACAAATTTTTTATCCAGCTTAATTGCTGGTGGGCTTATTGTAGTTTTACCTATCAGTCTTGCATTATTATTTGTCAGTAAAAAAGATGCTTTAACTCGTGTACCACCAAAAAAATAGTAATTAAAAACAAAAATTTTAAAAGTTAGTTTTTAATTTTTGTTTTTTATATTTCTATAAGGAAAAAATAGATAGAAGGTTTTATAGTTTCTAATTCAATAATAAATAATTTATCAAAAGTTTAATAATTCATGATAAACATAGCTTTTGGAGCAAATTTTCTTTTAGGCCTTATAATAATTCTTGGGGTATTAATTTTATATTTTTTAAGGATTATAAGACCAGAACTATCACGTGACGAAGATATTTTTTTTACAACATTAGGATTGATTTACGGCTCTATTTTAATTATTCATGGATGGCGACTTGACCCAATACTACTATTTAGTCAAGTTCTTTTAGTCAGTATCGCTCTTGCAGCTGGTTGGGAAAATATCCGACTTAGAGGCTTAATTGCCAAAAAAATCAAAGAACAATTAAAATTACCAAAAATTTATTCTAATAAATCTAAGTAAACGTTGTTGGTAATTCTTGTTTTTTTGTTTCAGTAATTAAAATATTTTATAGGTTTAATCTAATATGTTTAAAAAATTTTTTATAAGTTTAACTATTGCTTGTTTAGCAAATTCAGTTGGTTCATCAGTTTTAGCTATAGACCTAGATGAAGCAACAAGAACAATACCTGTGACTAGTGATGGTAAAACAACAGTATTAACTCCAGAACAAGTTAAAAGAGGTAAAAGATTATTTAATTCGAGTTGTGGACAATGTCATGTTGGTGGGGTAACAAAAACAAACCCAAATTTAGGTCTTGATTCTGAGGCCTTAAGCTTAGCTACACCATCACGTAATAATATTAATGGTTTAGTTGATTATATGAAAAATCCTACAACTTATGATGGTTTAGAATCAATTGCAGAGATCCACCCAAGTATTAAAAGTGCTAATATTTTCACAAGAATGAGATCATTAGATGAAAATGATCTAGTAGATATTGCAGGCCATATATTATTACAACCTAAGATTGTTTCTGAGAAATGGGGTGGCGGTAAAATTTATTATTAATTAAAAAATAAAGTAGTAAAGATTTTTAATCTCGCTTTCTATATTAAAAAAATAATAGATTTTTATTTTGTTAAATTAAAAAAGACTCTATACGAGAATTATCAATGAAAAATTTTTTTTTTGGTTTCTTTATTGCATGCTTAGCTTTAATTAGTTTTCAAAATCCAGCTCAAGCCGTAGACATTAATAATGGGGAAAACGTTTTTACAGCTAATTGTTCAGCATGTCATGCTGGTGGTAACAATGTTATTATGCCTGAAAAAACTCTAAAGAAAATCGCTTTATCTGACAACCAAATGAATAGTGTTAGTGCGATTACTTATCAGGTAACAAATGGGAAAAATGCCATGCCAGCTTTTGGTGGTCGTCTAGCTGAAACTGATATTGAAGATGTGGCTAATTTCGTTCTTTCTCAATCTGAAAAAGACTGGGGTTAATTTTAGCTATAATAAAGTATGAATAATGTTATTCTCAGAATAATACTATTCATATTTTATTATCACTATTTATAACTATTAAAAAAATAAAACCTCACAAAACCTTTATCATTTCTAAAACCTTTATATTTAATAATACAACAAAACAGTGAGTAAAAAAATATTATATCAAGAACATGCAAGGCAAGCACTTGAAAAAGGAATGAAAGTCTTAGTTGAAGCAGTTTCAGTTACTTTAGGCCCAAAAGGCAGAAATGTAGTTTTAGATAAAAAATATGGTTCACCGCAAATAATTAATGATGGGGTGAGTATTGCGAAAGAGATTGAATTAAAAGATAATATTTTTAATACTGGTGTATCTCTAATAAGACAAGCAGCCTCAAAAACAAATGATGTAGCTGGTGATGGTACAACGACAGCAACTGTTTTAGCTTACGCCATTGTAAAAAAAGGAATGAAGAATGTGGCCGCAGGTTCAAACCCAATTTCTTTAAAGTTTGGTCTTGAAAAAGCTACAAAATATTTAACTAACCAAATATTAGATTACGCTCGTCCTATTGAAAATAATATGGCAATAGAGCAAGTAGCAACAATTTCTTCTGGTAACGATAAAGAGATTGGATCCATGATTGCAAGAGCTTTAAAAACTGTAGGTCGCGATGGAGTTATTTCTTTGGAAGAAAGCAATAATACGTTTATTGAGTTAGCAATAACGGAAGGTATGAGACTAGATAAAGGTTTTATTTCTCCTTATTTTATTACAAACGCTGAAAAATCTGAAGTGGAATACGATAACCCTTTTATTTTAATTACAAATAAAAAGCTTACTCTTGTTCAACAAGATTTAATCCCTATTTTAGAAAAAGTTGCATTTACTAAAAGACCTTTACTAATAATTGCTGAAGATATTGAAAAAGAGGCATTATCTACCTTAGTTCTTAATAAATTGAGAGGGATTGTTAATGTTGTTGCCATCCGAGCACCTGGTTTTGGTGATCTGCGTAAATCTTTATTAGAAGATATTGCAATATTAACTGGTGGGACTTTAATCACAGAAGAATTAGGTCTACGTTTAGATAGTGTTGAATTAGAGTTATTAGGTAAAGCTTCACGAATAACTGTTACAAAAGACTCAACTACTATTATTACTGAAGGTAATTTGGATAATATTAAAAATCGTTGTGAACAATTAAAAAAACAAATTGCGATGAACGAGTCCAGCATATGAAATTGAAAAATTGAAGGATAGAATTGCTAAGCTTTCTGGTGGAATTGCAGTTATTAAGGTTGGTGCTGTTACGGAAACAGAAATGAAAGATAAAAAATTACGACTAGAAGATGCAATAAACGCGACACGTGCTGCAGTTGAAGAAGGTGTTATACCTGGTGGTGGTGCAACACTAACACATCTCTCAACACCACTAAAATTATGGGCTAAACAAAATTTAAAAGATGATCAACTTATTGGGGCTTATATTTTAGCGGATTCTATTAAAGAACCACTTAAAAGAATTGCCGAAAACACTGGAAAAAATGGTAGTGTTATAACAGACTTAGTTGAAGAAAAGTATTTTGAATTTGGTTATAATGCTGAAATAAATGAGTTTGGGGATATGTTTGATTATGGTATTGTTGATCCAGCAAAAAGTAACGCGTTCAGCATTACAAAATGCGATTTCTATTGCTAGTATGATTTTAACAACTGAATGCATTGTTGTTAGTAATAAAACAAATCAAGGTTAAATATAATTTCGGGATTGACGGGACTCGAACCCGCAACTTTCACCGTGACAGGGTGATACTCTAACCAAATTGAGATACAACCCCCATATGCATATCTAGACTATGGACATAATATGTCATAACCATATACTGTTTGTCAATAAGCATAAATATATAAAAAATTTATATTCTTTTTGTACTTGTCGAAGGAATAAAAATTTCGATAAGTTAAGTTGAACAGTCTATAATTAGAATGTAAGGCTCTGTAGCTCAGTGGTTAGAGTAGGGGACTCATAAGCCCTTGGTCGCAGGTTCAAATCCAGCCAGAGTCATATTTACGGTGAGATGGCTGAGTGGCTTAAAGCGTTAGATTGCTAATCTATTGTACAAATATTCTTTGTACCGAGGGTTCGAATCCCTCTCTTTCCTATAAATGTAGACTAAATTTTTATTAAAAAGCCTTCGAAATGATAAGAATAATTTTTTATTACTTGACAAAATTAGTAACTTGAAGTTAAAATTATGTTATTATTTAATAGAGAAATTTACGGAGAAATAATTATATGGCTAACATAAGTAAAATATTTGGAGTTGACCTTGGGACGACCAACTCCGTTGCAGCAGTAATGGAAGGTGGACAACCCACAGTAGTTAACAATACGGAAGGATTAAGAACAACACCATCAATTGTCGCTTATACTAAAAATAAAGATTTGTTAGTTGGACAAATTGCTAAACGACAAGCTGTTATTAACCCTGAAAACACTTTCTCATCGATTAAGCGTTTTATGGGTTCAAAATTTAGTGAACTAAGCAAAGAATCAAAAGAAGTTTCTTATAAACTTGTCGGTGATAATAAGGATAATGTCAAAATTGTTTGTTCTAACATGGATAAGCAATTTAGTCCTGAGGAAATTTCATCACAAATCTTGAGAAAGCTTTCGAATGACGTTAGTTTGTATATGGGACAAACTATTAATGAAGCGGTAATTACAGTTCCAGCCTATTTTAATGATGCACAACGACAAGCAACAAGAGATGCGGGAAGAATTGCAGGGTTAGAAGTTAAAAGAATTATCAATGAACCAACAGCAGCTTCATTAGCTTATGGTCTTGAAAAAAAAAATAATGAGTTAGTTATTATCTTTGATTTAGGTGGTGGTACATTTGATGTTTCTTTACTAGAAGTTGGAGATGGTGTTTTCGAAGTTTTATCAACATCCGGTGATACTAAACTTGGTGGGGATGATTTTGATAGAAAAATTGTTGATTTTATTCTTGCAAAATTCCAAAAGACAGAAGGTATTAATTTAGCTTCTGACCCTCAGGCCTTACAACGATTAACAGAGGCAGCTGAAAAAGCTAAAATTGAATTATCCAATCTATCTGAAACAACTATAAATCTTCCTTTTATTACAGCAAATCAAGACGGACCTAAGCATATAGAGGAAATATTAACACGTGGAAAATTTGAAGAGCTTTGTGAAGATCTAATAAACCGTTGTCGATTACCTGTAGAAGCTGCAATAAAAGATGCTCGTGTGGATCGAAATACAATTAATGAGTTAGTATTAGTAGGTGGTTCAACACGTATACCAGCTGTTCAAAATTTGGTTTATAAGATAGTAGAGAAAGAGGCAAATCAGACTGTAAACCCAGATGAAGTTGTTGCAATTGGTGCAGCTGTGCAGGGTGGAGTACTAGCTGGTGAGGTTAAAAATATTCTGTTATTAGATGTAACACCTTTATCTTTAGGGGTTGAAACGTTAGGGTCTCTAATGACAGTAATGATTCCTAGAAATACTACAATCCCAGTAAAAAAATCGGAAACCTTTTCAACGGCTACAGATAATCAGGAAAGTGTTGACATTGAAGTTTTACAAGGAGAACGTAAACTAGCTAAAGATAATAAAAGTTTAGGTAATTTCAGACTAGAAGGAATACCATTAGCTTCTAGAGGAGTCCCACAAATTGAAGTTACTTTTGATATTAACGCAAGTGGTATTTTATCCGTAACTGCCAAGGATAAAGGAACAGGTAAAACACAACGTATTAATATCCAAAATGCATCAACTTTAGATAAAGATGAAGTTGAGAAAATGATAAAAAATGCAGAAGAATCATCTAAAATAGATAAAGAGAAAAAAGATAAAATTGACTTGAAGAACCAGGCTGATTTAGTTTGTTATCAAAATGAAAAACAATTAAAAGAATATGAAGATAAAATATCTTTAGAGAAAAAAGAACTTCTTACAGAAGGGATTAAAGGAATTCGTGATGTAATACAAAATGATGAGTTTAATAATGAAGATCTGAAAAATAAACTTGAAGAGCTACAAAAAATTTCTCAAACTGTTGGAGAAGAAATTGCTAGCTCAGCCAACCCAGAAGTGAAGAATGAACCACAAACAAATTCTGATGAAACCGTTATCGATACGGATTTCACTGAGGATTAGTATTTAGATAGTAAGTTCCTATATATAAATTTAATTGCTTAATACTTACTAATTGATATATAATTATTAATAAATAATTTTATCGGAGGATTCTTATGCTTAGTTTATATTTTTTAAAACTATTCGTTTATGCTATTGTTACAGGTTTTAGTTCACTTTTTATATTTGGGTTTTTATCTAACGATCCATCAAGAAACCCAAACCGAAAAGATTTCGAATAAGATATTATAAAGTAAAATAAAGTACCAACCTTATTTATAAATAAGGTTAGTACTTTATTTTTAAGTTTGGATGATATAAAATAGTTATTATGTTATAATAATTACTATAGATTTCTTAATATTTGATTTGCGAGTGTAGCTCAGTGGTAGAGCGCAACCTTGCCAAGGTTGATGTCGCGCGTTCGAATCGCGTCACTCGCTTCTAAATGTATAAATTTATAGGATAATATAAGTATATATTTAACGGATTGATTAAACTTAAAATACTAATGAGAATTTTACTAAAAAACTAAAAATTAAGGTATAATAATAGTACTAATCAAACCAATATAAATTATGTTAAAACAAGACCAATTAACTATTGGAGGCAAAGTTTTTAATTCTCGCCTTATTATTGGGACTGGGAAATATAGAAGTTTAAAAGAGATGGTAGAATGTTTAGCAAAAAGTGAAAGTGAAATGGTCACAGTTGCTATCCGAAGACTTAACTTATTAAATATCTCCAGTAATGATAATTTAATAACGGCCATTAACTGGAAAAAATTCTGGTTATTACCAAATACTGCTGGTGCAAAAACATCTGAAGAAGCTATTCGGTTAGCATTTTTAGGCCGTGAATTATCTAAAAGGATTGGTCAAAAAGAAAATAATTTTATTAAATTAGAAGTTATATCTGATCCTAAATATCTTTTTCCTGACCCAATAGGGACATTAAAAGCAGCAGAGTTTTTAGTTAAAAAGGGTTTTATTGTATTACCATATACAAATACTGACCCAATGTTAGCAAAACATTTAGAGGATATTGGGTGTTCTACTATTATGCCTTTAGGTTCACCTATCGGTTCAGGACAAGGTATTCAAAGTATAAATAATATTCAAATTATTATTGAAAATTCTAAGATACCAGTGATTGTAGATGCAGGAATTGGATCTCCTAGTGAAGCAGCACTTGCTATGGAACTAGGTGCGGAAGCTGTTCTTATTAATACTGCAATAGCACAAGCAAAAAATTCTATGGTTATGGCTAGAGCGATGAATCTTGCTGTTCAAGCCGGTAGACAAGCTTATTTAGCAGGCCAAATGAGTCCATATAAGTTTGCACAATCGAGTTCTCCTTTAAAGGGATCAAATTTTTTAAATTTAAGCAAAAAATAATTAGAAACTCCTGTAGTTAAATTTATAGCGGCAAGTATCTTATCATTGAAATTTATTAGTTTTTAAAATAACAATACCAGGGTTGGTATGATAAACTATTTTGAAATTAAGAGAGAGATTAAAAATTTCTAATAGATTATTAATAACAATCGAAGTTAAAAAAAGAATTAGTTCCACGATTTTTTAATCATTTTAGATCCGTAAGGAAGGAGAAGTTAGTGAATATTCCAAAACCTTTAACAACTTATTATTTTATTGTTGCAAGTAATGAATTTTTATTAGTTGCTGAACCCGTTGAAGAAATTTTACGTGAGCGAGTACAACATTATCGAAGAGTTAAAAAAAATATAGATTTTTGGCTGGTGCAATCACCAAAATTTCTAGAATCTGTTCAATTAACTGAGTTACAAACAAAATTAAGACAAGCTAGAATAGCTAATGAATGTTCAGCAATTGTTTCTGTAGATAAAACTTTTATTACTTGGTTAAAATTAAGACTTAATAATGTAGCGATGGGAAGTTTTAATGCGCCAACAGGGGATATTACAAGCCCACTAGCTTCTAATTTTAAAATTGAAGGAATCCCTAAATAAAAAAAAGTTAAAAAAACCAATACTTATTATAAGCCATATTATAAGCTTTAACTAATTTTTTTATGGCAGATTTAATAACTAAGTATTAAAGAAAGGCACTTATGAATCCTGTAAATTATTAGGTTTATATTTAAAAACAGAGTTAATTTAGATAAACCACTTAAAAGATAATTTTATTTCCCCTAAAAGCTTTTAATTTAAACAAATTTAATAACAGATGATAAAATTATTTCCCCGAATCAATAGCATTTGGGATGAGTATCGACCAACCTTAAATTATATTAATGATCTTGAAAAAGAATTAATCTCTTTAAGTGATAATGAGTTAAAAAGTAGAACTTCGAAATTAAAATTTTTTACTTCTAAAGAAGATAATTTGGACAAAAAAACATTGGCTGAAAGTTTTGCGTTGACTAGAGAAGCCTCTAAAAGAACAATTGACCTAAGACATTATGATGTACAACTATTAGGGGGGTTAGTTTTAAACGATGGTAAAATTGCGGAAATGAAAACTGGTGAAGGGAAAACTTTAGTGTCCACTTCACCTGCATTAGCTAATTCTTTAGCAGGTAAAGGTGTTCATATAGTAACTATAAATGATTATTTAGCAAAGCGCGATGCAGAATGGATGGGTCAAATTCACCGATTACTGGGGTTAGGGGTTGGTCTTATACAATCAGATATGACAATACCAGATCGTAAAATAAATTATTCTCGAGATATAACCTATGTAACGAATGTTGATTTAGTCTTCGATTTTTTAAAAGACAATATGGTCACAGATAAAAAAGAGTTAGTACAAAAGCCTTTCAATTTTTGTATTATCGATGAGGTTGATTCTATTTTGATTGACGAAGCGAGGACCCCTTTAATTATATCACGTGATTCAGACTTATTAGTAGAAAAATATTTAAAGCTAATGAAGCTTCTAAGTTTTTGGAAGATAAAAAGCATTTTGAAATTGATGAAAAAGCAAAAAAAATAAGCCTAACAGAGCAAGGTTTGAAACGTGCTAAAATTTTATTAAAAGTTGATAATTTATATAGTATCCAAGACCCATGGATTCCTTATATTTTAAATTCTTTAAAAGCTAGGTACCTTTTTTTCCGCGATATTCATTATATTTTAAAGGATAACCAAATTGTTATTATTGATGAGTTCACAGGTCGAATAATGGAAGGTAGAAAGTGGGGTGATGGTTTACACCAATCTATCGAAGCAAAAGAAAACATTCAAAATTTAAGAGGAAGCGAAACTTTAGCCTCAATAACTTATCAAAATTTTTTCCGACTATACCCAAAAATATCTGGCATGACGGGTACGGCTAAAACTGAGGAATTAGAATTTGAAAATATTTATGATTTACCAGTTTCTATATTACCTACATATGAAAAAATGAAGCGTAAAGATGATTCAGATTTTATTTTTATTGATGAAATAAGTAAATGGAGAGCTATTGCTCAAGAATGCTTGAAGATGTATTCTACAGGCCGACCTGTCCTAGTTGGTACAACAACTATCCAAAATTCAGAAATACTTTCTCAATTATTAAACACCTATAGGGTACCTCACCAACTATTGAATGCAAAACCAGAGAATGTAAGTAGAGAATCCAAAATTGTAGCGCAAGCTGGTTGTTTGAATTCTATAACTATTGCAACAAATATGGCAGGTAGAGGAACTGATATCTTATTAGGTGGTAACCCTGAGTTTAAAGCATTAGAATCTACTCGCTTTATATTAAAAAGATTGTTAGGGAAAAAAAAATTTTTTGTTCCTGGTATTGATTTAAGACAATTAAAACGAGCTTTAAAGAAAAGTCCGAAATTAGTTACTTATTTGCAAAAAAATTTAGATACACTATTAGCATCTTTAGAGGTTTCAAATAAGCAATTAAATCTTTTAGAAAAGTTTATTTTTAATCTACATAGTCAACTACTCACTAAATATAAAGAAAAACAAAAAGAAGAATCTGAAATTGTAAAATCCTTAGGTGGACTTTATGTTATAGGGACTGAACGTCATGAATCAAGGAGAATTGATAACCAATTACGAGGTCGTGCAGGAAGACAAGGTAACCCTGGAAGTTCGAGATTTTTTTTAAGCTTAAATGATCCCTTAATTCGGGTTTTTCAATGCAAAAATTAAAATTGAAAGTGAAATTTTAGATTCTAAATTTCTATCAGATTCTTTAAATTCTGCTCAACAAAAAGTGGAAGGGTTTTATTATGATCAGCGTAAAACCCTAAATAAATATGACCAAGTTTTGGATAAGCAAAGAAAAGTTATTTATTATTTACGTGAAAAAGTCCTTTCTACTACGATTATGCGTGATTTAGTTATGGAGTTTAGTGAAGGGTTTCTTGATGACTTTATAGATTACTTAGATTCACAGACTCGTGAAGGAAAAGATATTATTTTATCGAAAAAAATTCTTAGATTATTAAATCGTTTATCTATTTCAAATGGTATGATATATAATAATTTAGATAAGCTATCTAAATTAAAAAAATTCCTTTACGAGCAATTATGGGCAAGTTATGCTTGTAAAGAATTTCGTTATTCTTGTTCAACAGATTCCACGTGTATTAGATCGATATAATCAACTTATCTTTTTTAAATATATTGATTTTTTTGGTTTAAGCACTTAGAAAATATGAATTTTTTACTTGATGCTATTAGTTGGGAAGCGTATGCACAAAAAGATCCTTTTCTTCAATATGACGAGAGGGCTACAAGTCTTTTAAATCTTACTCTTAAAGACTGTAGGGATTCAATTATATTTGAAATTTTTATTTCCAATATTATATTAACAGATATAAATTAAGATAAAGAATTAAAGAAAAAAGATATGTACAAATTCTTTAATTTATGTTATTATAATCTCATCATTTAGTATTTATAATAAAAGATATAATAAAATATTATGACAAAAAGAACATTAGGTGGAACGAATAGAAAAGTTGTTGCTGTTTCTGGTTTTCGTGCGCGAATGAAAAGTAAACAAGGTTGCAAAGTAATAAACAACCGTAGACGAAAAAAAAGAAAAAATTTAAGTATTTAGAAAATTAATTTATATAAATTAAAAATATTTTATTATGACTTTTCAAGAAGAACTTTTAATTTTATTAAAAGCCCGTTACCCTATAATTTATGTTATAACCATTGAGGAAGACCGATTGGAATATACTATC
Organism: Nereocystis luetkeana; assembly: GCA_031213475.1. Taxonomy (NCBI): domain Eukaryota; class Phaeophyceae; order Laminariales; family Laminariaceae; genus Nereocystis; species Nereocystis luetkeana. Next base: position 35 of record JARUPZ010000766.1, on the reverse strand, counting down.
AGGAATGCTATTATTAATAAAAGTTATAGCAATCT
>JARUPZ010000765.1:0-29488 GCA_031213475.1 Nereocystis luetkeana | reverse complement strand
AGGAGAATGTGAAATATACAAGGAGGAACGGGATGTGCTAGAAGAGGAGATGAGGAAAATAGACGAATGTGACATGGAGGTGTTTGACACACTAGAAAGCAGCGAGAAAACGATCGCCATCATAGGAGATAGATGGGGGCCACAGGCGGCCAAACAGGAAGGGGATAAGATTAGCAAAAAAAATCTATGTAATATATGGAAACAACGTAATGAGCGCCCAATTGTTGGAGATAGATGTCTCTATTAGGAGTAGGAACGGTGCTCCGTCTCGAAAGGGATGCGTGGTCAATGGTCAAATGACTAAGGCAAGAAACAAATGAGAACGCCCCCCCCCCCGCAGAATGTGAAATGTACAGGGAGAAACGGGGGATGTTGTAGGAGATGAGAAAATTAGGCGAATGTGACCTAGAGGAGTTTGGTACACTAGATAGCAGCTTGAAAACGGTCGCTATCCTAGGAGATAGATAGTGCTCACAAGCGGCGAAACAGGAAGGGGACAAGGTTGGCACAACGTTTTTATGTACTATATGTAGTATATGGAAATGACGCAATGAGCGCCCAACTGTTGGAGGTGTCTCTAGTAGGAGTAGGAACGGTGCTCCCTCTCGAAAGGAACGCGTGGTCAATTGTCTGAGGGACGGACGGATCGTCCCTGGCACGGAAAGGCGTCTGCAAAGAACGCCTCTTCCAGATCATCTCGGTAACTACGCAGGTCGCGATTTCGCGAGCGCAACGGTATAAACTACGGTAGCACTGAGGGACCGCCAGGCTGCTTGGGGGAGGGGAGAAGAAGCCGGAGGAATGCGGCCGATGACCTGGGGATGGAATGTTGATGAGGAATACCAGGTAGGATATATCGCTAAGATGAAATGATGTGGGGAATGGAAATTGGAAAACGGCTGCCAGAGAAGCGTATGTATGAGGAATACTGCTGATTTACGGAAGGATACTGGAATGGCATCTATCTACGCTACATTTGTCGGAAGGCAAGCATAATATTACTATTAATAATAATGATCAAACTACGCTACAGCGAGCAAAAAGTGAGTACCCGCCCATCCCTCCGACCGTCGCGGCGGGCCGAATCTGGAAAAAAAAACGAAAAAAACGGAGTCAGTTGGTCATTTTTTTTTCTGGGCCCTCTTGGTTGTCGTGACCTGTATTAATACTACTACTGCTCTATGTAAAACTATCAATTATTTCGGGAAAATAATGAGTGATCCATGTTGAAGATCATGCTGCACATTGTCGGATGGCAAGAGAAATAATAATAATAGTACTGGACAGCATCCGAAATCGTACCGTACGGCACAAACAACAACTGCTGTAGTACAGATAGATGAGTGCATACAGAGATAATTTCGGGCCCCCTCGAAAGCTGAAAATATATCATCTCATATCATCACAGCTGAACGCGGTCCGTGTGCAGGACGCAGACGCTCGACGAGCTCGACCCGAAAAATAACCAATTTGTTGATATTTTTTATTCTTTTCACATCATTGTAAAAATAGCTGTTTCATCAGTACGTACTCGGAAAGTTATGAGTGATCCATGTTGAAGATCATGCTGCACATTGTCGGATGGCAAGAGAAATAATAATAATTTTACTTTTCCCCCCCAGCTCCACCCGTGCAGCAGCAGCAGCAGCAGCGCAGCAGCAGCACAGCACAGCAGCAGCAGCAGTGTTATAAAAAGTTACTTATAATACCTGGAATTAAGCATGATACCTCAGCCGTGATCACAGGTGGTGTCGTCCCCCTCCCCGTCGGCGCCTGTTGTTGGTACGTGCCTTCGCTTTTTTATCGTGAGCGCAAAAGGGATACCAGGTACCTGGTATAATACCGTACCAGGGTACGTACATAACCCGCGCACGTTCCACTACAACAACGAGAATAAAAAAAAGCGGAAAAAAGAAAAAACACGGGACACGACGAACAAGCGAAAACGCGACCTGTCCTCCAGAACCAATACGACGTACCAGGTACCTTCCTGGTAAAATCAATCACATAAAATCTTGCCAAAGAAGAAAATGAGTCTGAAAAAAACATCAGCAATCGTTTCACTCACCAGCAGACGATTTTCTGGCCGCGCTCGTCGACTACCCGCACCCACTTCCCCTTCTTTTTTTTTGTTTTCTTCTCTGCGCAGTCTTCTACAACAAGCAAAGCAAACCAGACAAGCGGCAAGCGATCAAACGGCCGGAGCACGGCGGAGGAGGAGGAGGAGGAGGAAGGAGGAGTTGAGCACGGCGGCGGGCTTTGCTGCATACATTCCGAAATCGGAAGAAATTGCTTAAAAACGGGACATCGGGACGTTCACATACCTGGTGCATTATACGAAGCCGATATTTTTTTGTCGAAGCGAAGGAATAAAAACATGTCGGACAGCGAAATCGACGCCTCGTACCTCGTACAGGCAGCACAGCAGTAAAACGCGAGATAAGACACCTACCGGCCGACAATATTTCCACGGTGGTTTTCTCGACAACATGGGGAGTGCCAGCGCCGAGCGATGCATCTATGAAAAGACCTGATCGAAACCTTACCAGGGCCACCGTTCCCGTCGTGACTGCCGCCCTGGTCATCGATAAAATCGGCTTTGAAATGCATCCCAGCAGGGAGGTGTGTGCTGTCTCGGCCGTGACGGGATACATACACACTGCAGCAGCAGAGCAGTACGTGCACCTCCACCATGCGACGCAAGAAAGTGGATAAAAATAATCGCAATCGCACGATGGCGAGGATCTCGCAGCGCGCCAGCAGGCTCTGCGGTGGTAGTACTGCAGGCTATTGGTGTGGGTGGTTGCGTTGCGTAGCGCGACTTGCCTTGGTTCTTCGAACTGCCCCCGCTCCCGAAGCCGTAGGTGAAGAAATCGAACATGATGACGATCACAGACGAATACGTATTTATTGTTCTCGTGTTTACTGGAAAAATAACACCTTGTTGACCTTGATTGAGTCGAGCGCTGCTGTTGCTACTGCCGATGCTCGTCGCTGCCTGCTGCGCCTGCTGTGCGCGGGTGGTGCTGCGTGCTGCTTGGGGTCTCTCGGCTGGATGGAGGAGGGGCTGCTTGTGGTGCTTGCGCGTGTGTTCCTTCCTGGATCGTGAGAGGTCAATTTTGTTTTGCGGCGGTTGAGTTGGCCGGGCTGCACTTCGCTTGCACTTTCATTTGTTCCATCGGATTGTTCCAAGTACAAGTATTTTTTTTGGAGAGAGGAGAGATGGTCAGTCGACCAATCACGACTCTCGAGAAATGTGCGTCACATAAGCTCTCTCCGTCTCCGTCTCTCCAAGAGCAGAAGAGTCTTCGAGGGAAGGGATCTTTAGGGATGTGTAGCCTTGAAAAATGCGGGGCGTGGTCTGCACTTCGGAATCGCTGTCCGAACAGCCTACGAGTACCAACCTAAAGATCCCTTCTCCCACATTGTAATGGGACCTCCTCTCCAATTTTGTTAACGGTCCGTGGTGATTGGCTGGAAATGCGGTGAGTTATGGTTGTGCCCCATTTTGGGTGGTCGTATGTGTGTGTGTTAGAGGTCGGTATCATATCACAAATTGTGATATATTATACGATATGTGATATGATATATGTGTATCAATATTACAAATAAAACCCGTGATATGATACATATCATATCATATCATATGATATGATATAATATAATATAGATATATGATATGATATGATATGATATGATATATATGTGATATTATATGGTGTAAAAGTCACCATTCCAGCTTTCTTTGCGGCCACAGCAGTAGCCAAGGACGATCTTGGGTTGGGGTGTACTGGTCTTGCACTGCTCGTAAGCACATACCAGGTATTCCAATATAATAGTCAAACCTTCAAACATAGTATCCAGCGTCAGTAATAGTGGGGCAAACCATGTACATTGTCATGTATGTATAATACTCGTACCAGGTATATCGTTTGCGAGCACACGCTGGGACGAACGCTGGGTGATGCACACAGCCAGCGAGAAGAGCAGTAAAAAAGTAGCAAGCAGCTAAATGTATTCATTCATCGTACGATGCCGAGTTGTTGGAAACCTTGACAAATATTACGTTGGTATTAATGGTACCTGGTATATTTTAGCTGCTCTACCAGGCTCTACTCGAGTAGAGATCGCCTACACCTACTCCTAATATACAGCAGTAGGCTATACCTGGTATATAATACCAGCCACCTATGTACGTACGTACCACGTACCGTACATACGTACCTCCTGGTATACTGCTGCTATATGCTGTAGTAGCTATATACCAGGTATATATATATGCTGTAACAGCATAAAATACCTGGTAATATGTTTCGCTTCCACGGAATATAAACAAGGCGCACATTGCTATAAAGTATCACGTACGCAACAATCAGGAATACCCCATGCACAGCAGCTATACTGCGCAATGCTGCTGTGCGATCACCGGTCAATAATGCTCACAACAACTTCAACCGTTCGTCCTCAAAATAGAGTACCATGAAGACTGTATACCACTGACGACACCACCATTATTAATCTTCACCGTGAAATCAACGGGAACTCCCCCGCCGAGGAGAAGGCATAGGCGATCGCTGTGCTGCTGATGGGTGGTGCTAAAGAGCGATGTGGTGATACGGCAGGTGTATGACTGCTGTAGATTACGGCAGACAAGCCATGTATGGCTCTCTCCTTGTGTGCGAGCTAGACTAGAGCTGGAGCCATGTCGGCTTATTGCCGATCTTAGAAGAAAGTGGATTTTGGGGGAATTCTCGGGCGCCTGGGAGGGTTTTCTGCCATGTCATATCATATCATATCATATGATATTGATATATCATATCATATTATTTACGAATATATCATACCAGGTATATCATATCAGAGCGTTTTCAAAAGTGATACCGACCTCTAGTGTGTGTATACACCTAGGGTTGGTAAAATCGACTCAAATACGGCCTCGGATTTGATTATTGATTATTTCGGGTGTTTTTGGCTTGATTAATCATGATTATTTGATTATAATCATCTGGTCGTGATTAAGTCAAGAAAATAAATGTTGTTAGATTAATCATGATTATTTGATTATTTTCAGAGAAATGGAAGGGGTTATCATCCCGGGATATTATTTGAGGCGGCTACGACACCACGGCACCCGACCCGAGGGCACAACACACCCAGCACACGCAGTTACTGGGACAGCTAAGCCAGGGCAGTCGTGCCTTCTGCAATCGCGGGCTTCGCCAGTTGGAGTCATGAGGAACGCCGGCAAGCGCAAAGCAGCGGCGCCGAGGCCCGCAGCATGGACGCCGAGAGCCACTTGTTGTTGGTTATAGGAACTACCTCTCGGTTGTTTTTTGCACTTGGGATCAAAACGTTACGCACTGCTTCTGCGCATCCGCCATCGGTCAAACCCCATCTCCACAGTGTGTGTACCCAATACCGGTGTACTACTACTGTGGCCCAAGCTACGTGTATACCCTCTGGTAGCTTTATCAAACCAGTATAATTTAGAAAGTGCGTTCCACGCACTACTAGTTTTAGTGTATCCGCTAGGGCAGTTATTTCGGTAGTCAGCGAGCTAGTCTCGGCCCAAGCCGCATAAAAATACTTCGAACCGAGGGCGCCCAAACCAAAATCCATTTCCACACTACTCCCCCCGTCCAAAAAACACAAAAATGAGGCGGAACCCCCCCCCGCCCCCTCAATGAAACCAAGGGCGCCTAACTATAACCAAAATCCCTAACCCACACCACTCGCCCCCTCGAAAGAAACAAATGGGGCGGAAAAGAAGAACACCGTACGTATCGCCTTACAACTTGCACCCCACTAAGACATCTCACACCAACAAGACATATTTAACGTATACCTACTACCTGGTAGAGTAGTATAGTGACCCCGCCGCCCCCCCCGTCTCGAAAGGGGATGCGTGTGGTCACAATGGTCAAATGGCCGAAAGGCAAGCAACAAATGAGTACGCCACCCCCCCACCCGCCCCGCCCCCTCAAAAAGCATCAGCAATTCGATATTATTGTTGAAAATATACAAGGCACTAGCACCTCGATTGCCGGCCCCGAAGAAGAAAGAAGAAGCGACTCCTACGGTCGAGTGCTCAAAATCGTCCAACACTATTGTCCAGTTCAGAGTGCTCGGCCACATTCCTCCCCCCAACACGTGGTTGAAATGGCCGCCAAAGGCGAGTTCCTGCAGAAAAGCCGGCCACTAGACACCGTCAGTCTCCTATTCCAAGGCCACACTGAAGGCCACCCGCACCACCGAATCAGACCACACAACGTCCTACACACTCTGTCGTTGAACCTGTCGCCGAACACCATGTCCTCAACGTCGCCGACGGAGCGCAAATAGCAAGTTAAAACGCGGTTGGCCAGATGTCCTACTCAACGCTGCGCCCTCGAATCCGCGGCACCCGCGTCCCATGAGCCGGGCCGTCATGTTCGGGGTGAGCTTCGCCAACAGCCAGTCTGCATCGACGTCTTATAGCTGCCTGGTGGATGTGTACCACTGTTTCCCATCTATGCTGTCCGCGACAACGAGCGAGGCGGCCTCCATTGTTCCTGCCATGTCGGTGGAGGCTTGCAGCAGGGCCACGGCGTTATACGAATACACCCTGAAAAATAGGTTTTAGGTCAATAATAGGCAATCAATATGTTCCTATTCCAATAGGAGGGCTATTGATGCTTGCGATAGGTATTGCTTGACACCTTTTTTTGAAGCCTATAGTGTGGCCGACAATGGGTATAGATTGGCATCTTCACTGATCTACAGTTCGGCCAATAGGCGATTGTACCTATCCATCGTATTAATAGCACATTGGTCCAAAAAATCGGTATTGATCGACAAAACCACACACTATCGTAAAAACAATAGGCTACTGCACAATAATCTCTGAACACATTGATCAATTGAATAAGTATCGATCACTACGTCTCTGAACATACTAGTAACAGAATGGGTATATCGATAGACAATTAAGCATACATACCTCTGTTTCACCCTCCCATCACTGCAGGGGACAATAATAATAGGTATCGATACGCAGAACCCCAACCTATCGGCAGACCAATAGGCACATTCAATAGGCCATATCGTCCAAGGTGCCGGGCATTGTGGCGTGGTATCTTCGATAGGTTCGTGGCTAAAGGACACCTACCTTCAGTTCGCATATAGAGCTTAATATTCCACGCGGCGTGCCCCGTGGGTTGGCGCAGCATGTCCCTATCCGGCGCTGGCTGTCGTTGTTGTTTCTGAAAAGCTTGAGGTGGATATTCTTCGCAACAAGGTGGTGTGAGGATCGAGCCTGTAGTGTTCTAGACCGATATGTTTGTGTGTCGTGTGGGTTCTTCTTATACCCTGGATAATACCCTATTTAATAGGCTATCGGACCAACAACAGGTGGGAGATGATGGGTATCGATACTGATTGCGAGCCAAAATGGGTTGGTTCCGGGGTATATCGATAGGTATTGAAAGCAAGAATAGGGCCACAGCCTTTTGGGCGTCCGATGGGAGTTCTAAGGTGTCCATCGGTAGTTATCTTGGACACCCATATATATATTGTTCGAAAGTGATCCTCACTCGGCTCATATATATCGTACGGACAAAACCTTTGCATCGCCATCTATCTATAGATATTGATACTAAAAGCGACAGGTAGGTGGTGTGCAGTGAGAAAGATGGATGCCTATTGGTCAATTCAGGAGCCTTGCAATAATGTCGACCAACACCTATAATTATATTGCTCAATCAAATAATAGGTCCGCAAGGGTGTCCATCCATCCATAATATTGCTTATTGTAACTCTTCAAGCAGGATTGCAAGGGTATCGATATACGAGTATACCTATTATAGAAGAGTGAATAAATAGGCACGTATCGACCGACAGTTTTATGCATCCCTATCCTATTATTAATAGAAACATTATTAGCCTGTTGCACCTATCTATACGCATAATAATATTTAACTGAATCTGTTGGTCAAATAAACACCAGGTAAATATCACGCCTAATAATGTATCTATTCACTATTTGGACCTATGAGCCAAATGGATAGGTACTGATCGACAATGTCGCATCCATCTCTATCCTAAGAACAATTGTTGTTGTTGTTGTTGTTGTTGTTCTCACATTAACTCACAATACAATGCAGTCCGTGGTCGCAGGACAGGCTCCAATAACTCTGGAGTGGAAGAAATACCTCAAGTAAACCATAGGCAAGTCTTAAGAACAAAAAACAAGCATACGCACTCCACCACTCACTGCGGTCTACTGTTGTAGGTACCATTTATCTTCACATACATCTTGACAGTGGTCAAAGAAGTAGGTATCGATCGACAAAACCTCACGCCTATCTATGCTAAGAACAACTAAAGGCTATTATTGCACAAAAATCTCTGAACATATTGATTTAATATAATAACCTATTTGGTCAAGCAAGAAACATATACGATCCGACGAACAAATCCATTTTCATTCACAGCTATCCTAAGAACAATAATAATAGTAGCCTATTCGCCTATTATATTGTATGTTGCTCTGAACATACATGTTGATAAAATAGATAGCTATCGATAGACACTCTCACCTTCCTACTGCAGGGGGCAATAGGTATCGATATGCAATACCCCAACCTATTCACAGACCAAAATATAGGCGTATTCAACAGGGTATTGTCCAGTCATTACGAAGCAAAAGAGATGTTTTAACGAAAATAATCAACAATAATCACCAAATTTAGGTTGATTGATTATAATCATGATTATTTTTGAGATAATCAACTATTTACGGAAATATAATCATGATTATGATTAAAATAATCACCGTAAAAAAATGTGTTAATAATCATGATTATTTTAGTTGATTACCAACCCTAGTGTGTGTGTGTGTGTGTGTGTGTGTGTGTGTGTGTGTGTGTGTGTGTGTGTGTGTGTGTGTGTGTGTGTGTGTGTGTGTGTGTGTGTGTGTGTGTGTGTGTGTGTGTGTGTGTGTGTGTGTGTGTGTGTGTGTGTGTGTGTGTGTGTGTGTGTGTGTGTGTGTGTGTGTGTGTGTGTGTGTGTGTGTGTGTGTGTGTGTGTGTGTGTGTGTGTGTGTGTGTGTGTGTGTGTGTGTGTGTGTGTGTGTGTGTGTGTGTGTGTGTGTGTGTGTGTGTGTGTGTGTGTGTGTGTGTGTGTGTGTGTGTGTGTGTGTGTGTGTGTGTGTGTGTGTGTGTGTGTGTGTGTGTGTGTGTGTGTGTGTGTGTGTGTGTGTGTGTGTGTGTGTGTGTGTGTGTGTGTGTGTGTGTGTGTGTGTGTGTGTGTGTGTGTGTGTGTGTGTGTGTGTGTGTGTGTGTGTGTGTGTGTGTGTGTGTGTGTGTGTGTGTGTGTGTGTGTGTGTGTGTGTGTGTGTGTGTGTGTGTGTGTGTGTGTGTGTGTGTGTGTGTGTGTGTGTGTGTGTGTTTGTGTGTGTGTGTGTGTGTGTGTGTGTGTGTGTGTGTGTGTGTGTGTGTGTGTGTGTGTGTGTGTGTGTGTGTGTGTGTGTGTGTGTGTGTGTGTGTGTGTGTGTGTGTTTGTGTGTGTGTGTGTGTGTGTGTGTGTGTGTGTGTGTGTGTGTGTGTGTGTGTGTGTGTGTGTGTGTGTGTGTGTGTGTGTGTGTGTGTGTGTGTGTGTGTGTGTGTGTGTGTGTGTGTGTGTGTGTGTGTGTGTGTGTGTGTGTGTGTGTGTGTGTGTGTGTGTGTGTGTGTGTGTGTGTGTGTGTGTGTGTGTGTGTGTGTGTGTGTGTGTGTGTGTGTGTGTATGTGTGTGTGCGTGTGTGTGTGTGTGTGTGTGTATGTGTGTGTGCGTGTGCGTGTGCGTGCCCGCGTGGGCTCGCTCTCCCCCTCGCTCCCCCTTGGTGGGTTTGCCTCTGTGTAAGGCGGCCGATAGTACACTATCTATCTCAACATGTATGCATCCATTCGCCTGTGGGTCTGTCGATGTAAACTACTGCTGCTGCTGTGGGTGAGTCGATGGTAACAGGGACGGTGGTACGAGTACGAGCAGGATGTGCCGGTAGACATTTTAGAGGCATTCCAGGCATTTGCGAGAAGAAAAGTACTAGAAATTCATCACGAGCGACTCGTACTCCTCACACAATTGTTTCGTTTTGTTTTCATCCCGCACCTGGCACTCCGAACATAAATCTTGTATCTTCGTATACTCGAACTCGTATGCATACATACCAGGGTGCCAGGTACAGCAATTACTTATAATACTAGGGCTCCGCTTGCTACACTCGCTGAAGTAAAATAATAGAACATGTGAACCGGATAAAGTAGGTGGTACGTAATTTGGCGCAATGCGCGACTTGACAATGCCAAGAGCTCAATACACAGTGACTCGCAAAAGTGGCGACGCCATCGCCGGGAAAATAGATAGATATTGGCACGAAGTATTCGCCTGGGGCCCAGCTCGCAGTACTTTTTATTTCATTTGCCTTCCGACAATGCCAGAGATCACACGACGGATCCGACTCGCATGGGCATGGCGCAATCGGTTCAAACGGGAGCTGTATGATATATATGGAGGATGCCCCGTTCTCACCATAAAAGTGCGCATGCTAAAGGTCGAGGTGATAGAGACCCTGTTGTATGGGTGCGTGACGTGGACTCTTGACCACAGGAGAACTTCGCTGCTGAGCTCCGAACGGCACGCCACAAACTCCTCCCACGGATCATCGGCTTCCAGCGCCGACAACGCACTGGCCACCTCATGTCGTACACCAATGCCCTCAAAAAGGCACGCACTGCGAGAGCGTCAAGACGACCATCCGCAAACGACGCCTCCTCTTTTCGGGGGCCGTACAGCGGAAGACCAATGAGCGGCTGACTCGCCGGGTGATGTTTTGGACGATGGCTGGTGGGGAGAACCCAGGATCAGGCCGACCAGAAAATAACTGGGGTCAATGTCTAGTAGACGACAATTCAGGGTTTTCAAGCCACCGAGGGGTCCACGGAAATATCCCCTTTGCTGTTCGGAATAGAGACGTTGGTATCTCGCCGAGGGCGGCTGAGAAGAGCGGGAAGTGGTACCGGGGGGTCGTCGAAGCGACGGACTGTTTCATGGCGAGGTGGCACAGGAACGAGGCACAGAGAAACCGGCTGCGCCACGCAGCTGAGGACGCTAAGAGCGGCGACATGGGGACGGGGGTGGGGGGGCGGGGGTAGCCGTACTGATACAGCTGTTGACGAATGCAGAAACGAAGTAATAGATCGGGTGGCTAGGTATCAGTTCGACTAGCTCTTACCTTGTTGACTTGTTCGATGGGGGGGGGGGGGGGGGCGACAGCGGCAGCACTGACCCTTGGCACCGCTATTGATAAGAGTAGGAAGGAGACGGCAAAGAGTGTGGCTAGGTTCCCGAACCGATTTTCTAGGTCAGACGGGCACCCATGTTACGATCACCGCCTTGAGTACGATGTTCTATTTTTCCCCATGTCTCTCCTTGCTTTTTTGCTGCCTTGTCTCTCTTAGTTTCCTTTCCCCTCCCCGCCGTCCTGTTGCCGGTATATTGTGGGAACGGTGAGTTTGAATCCTACCTCCTTGTAGACGATGGTGAAGTCAGCACTTCCGGCAAGGTAACGCAGAAGATGTTTGGCCGCACCCATGTGGACCTTGGACGGCTTGGACATCGCCCGAGCAATACAGCACTCGAACACAACGACCAAAACTGCACAACTCTATTCGCCGACCGGAATCAACGCCTATATATTATGCCCCCGAATGCCTACACAAAGCAGCAACTGATTGCGTACCGAATGTGCAGTCTTGAACGCCAGGTGATCAATCCGTGTCCAAAAGCAAGCGGGTTGACTCGATGTAGCCCTCTCCTCACGATCCCAATCTCCGATAAAGCCCCAAATCTCCGGTTTACAGCAGTCCGTACGCAGATGCCGGGCCCGGACCGCGCGCAGAGACGGCCGAAGACGTCGCTCCCCGAAGTATACTGGCGCCACGCTATATATTTTGAGGCTCATAACCTATTGTGGGAATTGTCGTGTGTCCCCACGCAGATGGTGGCAGAGGCTGACACCCACCGACGTTAGTCCATGTTGTAGCTCGGAGAGCTTGTAGCAGCAGAAGTTCGGCAGTACTTCAGTGTAGAAGACGATGCTTCGATGTTGTAAACACGGCGCTTGCGGCCAACACAGACAGATAGAGCAGAAAGACTGGTGGTAGTGCAGGCAGGACAATGGCAGTACCCAGGAGTTGGCAGAGGTAGATACGGTACCTAGAAGAGCCAGAGAGATTACAAAGAGTGAAACTCGTGTACCCGACAACATCGGGAATGCCACGGATGCAAACACTAATTCGTCCGCATACTTTACATGCCAACCGGCACTAATCATGCCGATCACACATGCTTCTACTACATGAAGTACATAGAACAGTGCTAATAATGAATGAACATTGATCATAAACATAAGGGAGATGCGTAGGCATTTCCATAACACGGTATCTTCCTCTCCTTCGTGTTGCTTCGTCCGTGCAGCATATATCTGTCCTTTCTGAGTACGTATGCTTTCCGTCTATTAATAGCAGCATTTCTGATCGCCTTGCGTCATTTGTACCATGTTTCATTTCAGTTTTTTTTGTTTTTTTTTGTCTTTTTGTTCTTATTTCCTGACCTCGCTCGTGTTGTGTTCTCGTACTCGGTACGTTGGCATTTCACAAGCTTGGCACTTAAATTTGCGAGTATTTTTTGTTTTCTACTCTTGCTCTGTCTCACAGTCTGTGACCACTTAATCAATACCATGTATCTCTCTAGTATGACAACGAGTCAGAACGGACACTGGGTGCACTGATGAAGCTGGGCAGAAAGGACGATTTAATGTGAAGACAGCACACAACACACACAATGTGCAGGGCATTCTTCACTCAGAACGAAAAAGCTGACACAACTTGTCGAGTACCACCAATCGCATCCAATCAATTATCCTTCCCTGCGTATACTCAATTGAATACGCATAACCACCCTTTACCCATGTACTGCATCTGCTATGCTATCACCATCGGGTTGCACACTGCTATATCGGTATATCCATTCGCCGAGCGTCCTACTCCGCATCTACGTTCCACCCCCACGCCACGGGAAAGGAGAATCCTCCCTCCTCCCCCTGGCGGTCTCTTAAATTGTACGTACTGATCGCCAAAAATCATTCCTTCCACTGATAAACGAGAAAAATAGACAAGAACGACGTGCACCTTCTGGAAGCGCACCTACAGAGCGCGCGGGGGGGAGGGGGGTGCATTGTCAAGAACTGCCAAGTCTACCGCTCAACATCTGGCAAACACATACAGGAAACATAAAAAACAAACGAACACAAAAATTGCGTGGGTACAGGCAGACTGTTTTTTCTATCTTTCGTTTTTTTTCGGAGAATCGCAACACATTCGACAAAATGATACGTACAGCCCAAACTCCAGGCATGTCACCATCGTCATGAGCTAAGATTTAGCTCATAAAGAAAACACGCCCATACACGCTCATAAATGACTCCGACATACCGGTACTCTACTAATGATGGTGTTCTCACATCAGCGAATTTCCCTGAAATTTAGCCTGTGATAGCAAAACAGCCTCTCAAAGGTATCTCGATGGAAGAAAACGACCAAGAACAACATATATGCACCGCAGTAACAATACGCAAAGGGAACAGTAACGAGCTTTGGGATTTGGTATATATACCATCCCGTATAACTTGCAACTAACTAATACCAGGAAGATACCCCACTTATCCATGGTACGTAGACCCGACAAAAAAAGAAACAACAAACACAAAAAAGAGCACGAGAGGAAGGCCAAAAATCAAGGAAAATAAAAGAAAATACAGAAAATAAAACCGAAAACAAATCCGAACGTGCGTTCTACTATTTAATACGACTACGTGGTAAACCGACTAAGTCGTAGACTAATCAAGGGCACAAATCGAGTGCACACCGACACGACACTTCATTTGCAGGACAAGAAGCATCATGCTCGAGCTAACGCCCTCACAGCCTCCGCGGTGGTCGGATGGTTCTTCCCCAAACAGACCGATCTGATAGCCGCCACCTTCTCTAGCGCTTGCTTTCGCTCGCTGCATCGATAAGCGAACGCCCATCAACGGAAGACCAAGGGGGCGGGGGGGGAGGGGTTGCAATATTAGCAGAGCCAGGGGTATGGGGGGGGGGGGTGGCAGGGCATCAAAACATTGACAGCGCCCAGAGAAAAAAATGGTTCGTATCCTTTTGATTCCTTGCAGTGCGCAAAGGACAGCGATCCATTGAAGGAAATAGATCGGATAAAATACCCACTACTACACGCAAAGGTACGTGCTAAACAGGAAACGAGTGCTACCTCTTGCATGTATTCGACCACATATCACAGTATTAATAGCACGAGTACCAAACACGAGTGAGGGCTTCGACGAATGCTGGCTGTACATGTGCATGTCGGAGCTACCGTACAGCTAGCTGACAGATGATCGGGCGGCGCTGCAGATGTGTGAACAGATGCAAGGCGATGGCGCTCTTCAGAAGGATTCCATTTTGGCGTTTCCGTATTGTTGTGCACCCCTCAAAATAATGAAATGAAACGGTCGACGGGCATGGAAAAAAAAAACCGAAGCACTAGCAGGTACCTCATACCAGGTAAGTTGGCTCTTAGCCTTGTTGAGCATAGTTTGGCCGCGTTTTCCCAAGTAGAAGAAGATGGCATCCGCCAGAGCCGCATAAAGGTCTCCGGGCTCGGGGTAGTTGGGGGGGTAAACCACCTCCATAGCTAAAACCGCTCGTCGTAGATACCTGTGGGTGCATGTGACGGAAACGGTTGCCACGGTGCCACATGGCTGGTTTAGGAGGCGTGCTGTTTGGTTCACCAACGTTTTGATCGAGACCCCTAAATTTCCGTTTTTTGCCGTATTATCGTAGCTGTCTGCCCATTTTTTATGACTACTACTCTGCACGTTGTTGGATGGCAAACCCAACACAACTAATACCTGTCGTGTTGCCACCCAAATCAATTGCAGCCGTGCGCTGTTCTTCAGTGTTTTGGCTCTTTGTTTTAAAAACTGTACGGATAGCGAATCGCCAGTAAATACTACAATGGATAACAACAAAAGTATATATACCCGGTACGCTTGGAGTCAAAAACAAGTACGCAGCCTTCCGCCAGCGAACGCCGCATAGTTGATTTCCATACAGAAAAAAATAATCGTGGGCTTTTGGGGACATTGTTAACGTGATCGACGGTGTCGCAGTTTTCTTTACGCCAGAGGCACACCTATCACATCAGGGATTTACGTTACAGCACCACGCTTATCAGTGATTGACGTTACAACAGTACAGGTATGATAAACTCTACCTGGTATAGTGTAAGAAAACTCGCTGCAGCAGTATAGGTATTTTGGACTCTGTAGGGTGAAATCTCGCTTGCAGCAGGACAGGTATGATATACTCCGTAGTGCAAAACACTCGCTGCAGTCGTGTATACAGGTACTCTGTACGAGTAGTGTGAAAAGGCCGCTGTGTTAGGGAGCAAAAAATGAAATTGGTTCACTGTCTACTATTGTTTGGGTCCGATAAGGCCTCTATATACTTGGTATACTTTTAATGTGGGGAATTTGTTGACAATTGTCTGTCAAGGAGCACGATTCCCATCAACCATCGCAGCGCATCATCTTTGCTCAGGAGGGGCAACCGACCTAACACTGGCTGCGTAGTCCTCCTCGAAGTTGCAGCAATTCGCCAGCGGCACGAGGGTCCGCATGACAATGGCGTTGGATGGATGCAGCTTGACGGTATCCTTCTTGGAAGACTTCTTCTTCGCCGTAGACGACGACAATGCAGAGGCTGGCGAAGAAAACAACGATACAAATCGACGGGAATGTTTTGGTCTCACGAAAGCATCAAGTATCAGCGGTGGGACACGGCTCCGCGCCCCCAACAACCCACCCTATATTATCGCAAAGTATGTTTAGTACATGTACCACTCTGTCCGCAAATGTGAGCACCGTTGGGTATTGATGCGATAGTATTAATTCGTATTACTTCACAAACAGTCCTTCCAGCTTCGGACAGATTGATGCATACGAGGTATGCCCAAAACATTGTGTGGTATAATCTAAAGGAGTACTTGATACCATAAAGTTCATGAATGACCTTGCTCGGGGAGGACAGGTCAATATATTTTAATTTTCGACGACAGCAGCGGTAACAGGACAACCATGCTCATGTCGACAAGCCTCCAAGGTCAAATTTTAAAATACTCCGCATCTCCGACAGCGAACGAATGAACGACAATAGACGCGTTGTCGGGGCTTGGCGCTGACCTGCATCGTACTCATCCAGCCACTTTTCCAGCGATTTCCTGGCCCGAGCAAAGTCTTTGGCCTGGTGTACTGCTGCCAGGGGCACTGCCCTGTGCGTGCATGAACAGAGAAGTAGCTTGTGACGCGAAGGTATGCATCATATAGGAGCCCAATCTGTTTGGATGCGTCAAGTTCTATTTTGGCCGTACTATACTGTTTAAAGTGTAGGGGGCGGTCAGTCAAGGTGGCAAATCGCGGTTTCTCAGTATAATTTATGTATGCGGTACTACATGACACATCGCTGTTGCCGCGCTTTCTAAACACACCCAAGTGTTCGGCGTTCGAGTTGCACCAGGGTATCATCCTTCAGGTCTACTTTATCCTCAACAGCTCTACGAGTAGTATCGGTATCTCAATCTCCACTATTTAGTTGGGGAGAAACAACTCTAGGGGAACGTGAACAGACACATTATTGTTGTGTCGACGCCTTATCTTGCATGAGCTTTGGTGTGCCTTCTACCACCGCTACCGCTGTGGCGTGCATGCTCGTCGGTCAGCTGAGGCGTGGGGGTCGGAAGAGCGCGTGTATGGCCAACAAGACCACTAGACAGGAAAAACATTGGACAACCTCTGACGCAAGAACAAGAGGCTACCTGGAATGATGCATAAATTGTACGCTTCCTTTGGAGCCCTAACCTCACGTGTGCCTTCGATAAAACGTACCAGGTATTGCGCTATCTGTCGGCGTCGGAGAACGCTCCTTCTTCAACCTATAGGATTACGAGCTAGGATAGCATCTGCCTTTTCTGTGGACACAGTATTTATAGCGTACATTATATAGTTACACGGGAAGATTAAATTTGTAGGTTAAAATCGATATCAGTTATTCCTATATTTGTTATTCATTGATTGTACCGCTACGTACGCCTCTCTTGGCAGTACCGTCGCATCTACGGCCTCGGTTCGCCTGGAACTTGTTTTACCAATACGGGCATGCGAAATGTAGAGCATTGGTCTAATTGGCTTAGGGTCGGAGCCAGAGATATTTACTTCGGCGGCTTCTGGTTCGACATCGATCCACTCCCTTTTCCCGCGGGAACCGACGACTGTGTAGGTGTTCAACAACTCATCGCAAGCATCACACTTGTGTTGGCGGACATTCTCTCACGCTGTGACCACTCTCTCCCAAAGGTACTTTAGACTCCTTGCGTTGGTCTCCAGGATGGATCACCCCGCTCCACCGTTGTGTTTCCGGAACGCAATCATGACACGAACAAACTCCCCAATATCCCTCCTAGTCAATATTTTCTTTAGACAGGCGCGCGACCACCTTTGGGAAAAGGACAGCGCGGGCCCCTCTGCCTTCCGCTTACTACAGCGTCTGCTGAGCACGCACGTCGATCACGGCGATCAAAGCAGAGGGGCCAGCGCTGTCCTTTTCCTAAAGGTGGTATTAGCGCACCTGTCTTAAGAAAAGATTGATTAGGAGGGAAATCGGGGAGTTTGTTCGTGTCATAATTGCGTTCCGGAAACGCAACGGTGGAGCGGGGTGATCCATCCTGGGGACCAACGCAAGGAGTCTAAAGTACCATTGGGAGAGTAGTCAGAGCGCGAGAGAATGTCTGCCAACACAGGTTTAATGCTTGCGATGAGTTGTTGAACACCTATGTTCGTTTTATAAAGGAGAGACCACTGAGCTACTCAGTCAGCTTTAATGCTTGCGATGAGTTGTTGAACACCTATGTTCGTTTTATGAAGGATAGACCACTGAGCTACTCGGTCAGCACTCGGTCAGCGCTGACCGAGTAGCTCAGTGGTCTATCCTTTATAAAACGAACAAAAGAAGTACCTTTGGGCTCGATACGGCCTCCCGCCGATAACATCCTCCGGAGTTGATCAGGCCCCTAATCAACGCCTGGTTTTTCCTTCCTATAGTCCCCCGCTGACTGAGTAGCTCAGTGGTCTATCCTATATAAAACGAAAAAAAGAAGTACCTTGGGGCTCGATACGGCCTCCCGCCGATAACATTCTCCGGGGTCGATCAGGCCCCTAATCAGCGCCTGGTTTTTCCTTCCTATAGTCCCCCTCCCTAGTCGTGAGTTCTTTCACTCAAGTGGTTGACTCCACTTTCGACATTCTGGTCGAGTGTTCTTTTATCGTGGTTCTCTCCACCTGATTTCCCTTTTTCTACCCACGGCAGAAAAAGCGGAAATACGACGTCTGGCGGAACTCGAACCCTGGACTTTTTTTGTTCGTTTTATACAGGATAGACCACTGAGCTACTCAGTCAGCGCTGACTGAGTAGCTCAGTGGTCCATCCTTTATAAAACGAACAACCTACACAGTCGTTGGTTCCCTGCGACACCATTCGACCACCCCCCTGCACCGACAACGACTTTGGCGACTGGTAGGCTGCTACGCGGTCAAGGTCCTTGATAAGAGAGGGGGGGTGATAAAAGGGGGGGGTGAGTTGTTGGGGCGAGACTCTCTCGGCTTCTGGACGAGGAGAACGCGTGAGAACAAGCGGCAATAGCGGAAGCGGAGCGCGTTGTAGCTTCCCTGAAGACCCGACAGGCGCTGACCCTGGCCTCGCAAGGCACCCCCCCCATACCCACCCACGCGGAGCTAGGGTTGCTCTAATTGGCTCAGAGTTAGGGTCAGCTACGTTCGTCTCGTACACAGTGTGTCAATCGTTTTCTTGAAAGAGTGGTGAGCTACCCTCGGCATGCGTGAAGCCGGCGGCAGGCGGCAGGTCGCCGTGGGGAAGCTCCCTTTCAACACACTGGTATAGGGTATCCCGGTCTGCCCTATCACACAAGGGAGCAGTTGACACGCTAGCGTGTTCGATACTCCGCTGGTGTATTGGGGCAGGCCGTGATAGTCACACATGCAGGCACGCATGGGGGCAGGACACAACTTGCAGTAAAGCACCCGAGAATATACCTCCACATATTCTACCGGTACAGGTACCAGGTACCAGGTAGTGAAGTAGGGGCACTTGCCGAGGCGTACGTATTCCACAGGGAGAAGCATGCCTATTGTCTCACGTGTACCCCTGAATATACCCCTGATCGTTACACACTGCCATCTCGTACGCTGCGCGCAATCAACAGACAAGGAAATGCTCTCTCACCGCGACACCTTGGCTCGAGAAAGAGTCTTCTCTACAACTTCAACCGGGTACTGCCGCCGACATGAGGGGCAATGCATCACCCTGTCGCTCACGGCAGCAGCCCCGCCGTTGATCCCGTTTTCGCGGCTGCTACCGGTCGCTGCACGGGAGGGCGTTGGGGGCGGGCCAGCAACACCGCCGCTACCCTTCTTCCTGCCGCTCCCTCTTCCGCCTCCAGTCTTCGCGTTGGAGATAGATTGTTCTACGCCGAGCTCCGCCAGTTGCGCGGCGATGACATCTTTTGGGCTTGGTGGAGGACTGAGAGGTTTTCGGGGATGATAATCGTGGGCAAAAAACGGTAACGACAAGTGTGGGAGCCTGAGGAATACCAAGAGAAGAGCGCTAAACGTCAACTGGCACGAAAACTCTGCCCGAGCCCATCGCACGTCACATGCCATGCATCATGTTACGAGAATAATAGCCTTGTGGTGTGATAACAACTCAATATACTACAGTATCTCGGTTTTGTACTGTACTGGTGTTGTACAGGCGGCTTACTTGGGCGTTAAACCGCTACACGAGTATGGCAGACGTCTTGAACGCCTTTTCTGACAGAGATTGATTAACTCTGAGTGTATTGCAGCCGAACCTCTACCCAGCGCCAACTACTGCATGATCTACTACTGCAGCGTCGATACATGACACGCATGACACCGGCAACACTCGTGTTTTCGCTGTTATATACCAGGAAAATGCGTGAGATTGCACCTTTGGGCATTACAGAACGGAATACGTTATGATTTTCAACACAAAACATTTCCACATGACCGCATGGACAAGGGCAATGCATCGGTCAAGAGATTTATGGCGTGCGAGTTGTAGTTCGTGAGATATGATATTTTTCGTATTACTTTGGGAGGCATTATCTCATACCAGGTATCAGGTAATAATTGGTTTCCAACACTAAATTCTATATAATTTGTATTCAGGCTATGTATCAGTCAATCCGCCTATTACGGGGGGGCATAGTTAACAGGACCTATGGTATACATAAAAACCTATATGTTTAACCATTTTTACTAACGATATTTGGTCCTGTTAACTATGGCCCCCCGTAATAGTATTTGACACTAGACGTGTTGAATTATCACATCATCAAGGGGAAGACGTCCATAGTTTTTGTTCTGTTCTGGTGGCCGTACAAGGCCGTTGTAAGAAACGCTTGCCGAAATACCAAAGCAAAGTAAATAGCTCTTCGGAAATCCTAGGGAAAACATAAAACATTGCTTTTCACGGGGGAAAAAAATGCACTTTGGTTTTTGAGAGTGAGAATACGAAATTTGCCAGGGGTGCGCGTAACAGCAACATAAAAAGTCACCACCCGGTTTTTTTTAAACATATTTTATTCGTCCATCAGCGAGGATCAAAGTTGCCGAAAAAATTAGAAAATGTGTGAAAATGTACCATGGTACCTAACTAACGAAAAAAAAAACACACACACACACACAGTCGTGAGTTTATTCGTATTGTCATGACACACAACCCTGCCAAATTTCGTATTCCATCATTCAAGAACAAAATTGCAAAAGTGCGACGGAGTTAAGTCTCGGCTGTCGCTGGAAGCAGCTCGTAGAAGGGACTAAACGTGGGACTCATTTGTCAGCCGCTGACGAACACACTAGTGTGCAGGTTCGAGACAGTCAGCTTCACGCGTTATTTGACAAGCATTCACTTCTTGGCGCTGACTAAAATCGGTGACATTTGGCTAAGAGGTGCCCCGAGGACTGGCATGGTAGCGCTTGGCAAGGGTTTCGCCCCGGAGACTGATTGGTGACAGGATCGTGAATAGTGCTGAGAGCCTTGCTTGAATGAACTACCGCCGCTGCATCCTTTGTAAATGGTAAGCAGTCAGCGCACGCTAAAAACAAAATGGCATCGCTTGTCTTCGGGAATATTGAAGCCGCCACTCGGAAGTCTTAATTTTTTCCCAACCCCGCCATCTGCTATTGCTCTGCCCGAGGTGGACCCGGGGTATAAGCTACTACTCACGTTGAGCTTAGGCAGCCGTTTGGACCACAGTCAGAGCAACAGACACCGTCCAGGTAGGAATCGACAGGATCACGTTTCTCACACCTGTCCGAAATTGGGAAAGCAGGCGGCAAGGTCCACATTGTCCGTGGGAGCAAAGACGATACGTAGGAGACTGGTCTTCTTTAGACGTGTCAAGGTCTCTTTTCACCTTGATATACTAGTTTTAGCGTTGGCGGTCAGCCAAGGGGTCAAACCGCGGTCCCTTATTCCGGGGGGGCATATGTAGTAAGAATCCGAACCCACGATGGGCTCAAGCAACCATGCGTCCCTCTTTTCACCATGCTTAACGTTTAATAATACTCCATCTAGAACTGCGCAAGCGATATTGGGGACAAACTGCATGCAATTCGCGTGTGAGTTTTTCGCAGTAGCTAAACACATGACACAAAAAAGACAGGTGAACAAAACCAGAATAATAAAACTTATTTGCTCCAGAAAAACGCATAAACGTGTACCTGGTACCTGATATTGCACACTCAAAACTAGACAGGGTCGGGAACAAAGCGGTGTTACCCATGCTTACTGAAGCTCGGCATTTTGCGATTTGTGGGGTGGGCAATTCCATCGAAAACAAAGCAATAACAAATAAAGAACTGGTGGACGGAGAAATTATGCTGACACAGGGAAGGGTAAACACGCGAAGAGAGGCCAGACGGCAATACGAGCCTAGATACGGCAATTCAAGCGACGTATACATCACCATATGATGGGCAGTGCCATACTTCATGCAGCCCCTTTGACGGAAACCATTAAAAGGCGGGTGGGTGCCCACAAACAGGAGCGTTTTCAGGTCCCAGCTGTCAAGACACCACACCACACTACTGTACACACCACAAGCTGACTGCGCGCAAAGCACCTGCAACACAATAGACTCCTGGAGATAAATCGTCAGACGTTGCTATTACAGCAGTTGGTTCGTGTAAATGTACACGACATCAAGCGTTGATAAACCAGTACAGCAGTAATACGCTCGGGAACACAATGTTTTCAGCCCCCCCCCTGGAACAAATCTGCGCATACGACGACAAAACCAAAGCAACAGAGCCAGCTCGCCCCCGCCCTCACCTCGAACAGGCGCACAGGAAGTGCTTCGTCGCCAGAAGCTCTTGCCTCCGCTCGGCCGTCGACTGGAGCAGATCGATGTAGCACACGCTCAGCTCAGTCCCGGCGGGAACCCCCTCTAGCGTGCGGACCGCCATCTTACCACCTTGCAAGCGATGGGCATGGTCGATCTTAGCGCGAGTACTTTTCGGAAAGGGTGCACCGACCGCTGGTGATCACCATGCGCACGGTTTTCGGAGCGCTCCCCGACAAGAGTTGCAGTAGCTGCAGCTATCGGAGACTCGCGGGTACACTACGATCATGCTCGACGGTGATCAAGACTGCTGTAGGATTCCTCTGCCTCAGCCACGGATTGAACAGGGCGGACGAGTTGTTGAATATAGCGGTACGTACCAGGTAGCAGGCACTGCAGGAGGGAGCAGCAGCGTCCAGTTTGTGACGTAAAATTGATTCTAACAGCGTTCCATGCCACCGGCTACAACCACTTGTATCCATGCTCATACGCTCTCTCGTCAGTACGAATAGCGCATAGGACTTGACCCAGCTTCAACGAAACTATTGATAGAAAATCAAACCAACTCCCTACTACATCTTCGTTCCGAGAAAGTTCCTGGGCGATCGGGTTAGGGTTCAAAGTCAACAGCATTTCAACTCTTTGACGCCTCGGACATTTAAATCATCGATTCCCAGATCTTTCGAGGCAGATAGATCATCTACTCCTGATCTTATATGGTCTAGCTCATGTTGCCGGGTGGGGCCCGTAAAAATCTGCATGATCTATTAATAGCACATATTTTCTCATGTGGATCTGTACTCTATGCAGATAGATACTGCACAACCTCTCACAACGGCAGGTGAGGAACTAGATCATCTATCTGTAGACAGATATATCATGATCTGTTATACAGTAGGTGTGAACATTTGTGTCCAGGCTGTGGGCCAACGTCTACACAGCCCTCCAACCTGTAAAATAACAAAAAAAAGTTGACCATATCGGGTCATTTTGTGAAGGGAACGGTATTCATAAGCACGGTCAGCATAGGTCGTCGAGCGAAGAACGTTCCGGGGGAGCTCACCGTAGTACACGAAGGTGCAGTTCGGACGACACGAGTGGTTAATCATGGCAACCAGCGGGAACAGCCCCACGCCGATGACCGAGTTGGGCTTGAAATCGTCCCCGAAGCCGTGCGCGTTGACATTAACCCGGCATGCTAGCTCCACGACCTCCTGTACCTCGGTACGGGCCCATTCAGGAACGATCAGCATCAGATCCTCGGCCGCTTCCCTGACATTTTGTTGTATAGTACCAGAGGTCACGAACGCAAGGAAGCCCCAGAGGTTCAGCTGGAGTAAAAAAACAGAATGGATCTCTCGGAGCGCGCAAACGAGCAAGCTATACCTGGTATACCTGTACTACTCAGTGATGCGTGTTAAGCGCAAGATGTACGCTCGCGTTCGCTAATCTACGCGCCGTTTAAAAACAATTCTTGCCATTCGCGGAATATAAAAAATACCCCTTGATGGGAAATTCCTTCGTACCAGTATATACTGTGAGCCGTTACTTTTGCCCCGGCCGGGGATGATAGCGGTCCACCCCCGGTATTAATGACGCTTGAGATTTGCGGTTGGCGTCCACAATTTTTACCAGCTTCGTGTGAACGGACGCCGTTCGCACGTTATTTAGCCGTGACACGCACCCCTATGTACCGCCAGATGCACGGCAGGTTTACATCCAAACAAGCCGTCTTTGCCGTGCAACACAAAACCCAAATAGCATCTTGCATTCGCATTCAGTACAGTATTTTCTAAAACAATAAAATACAACAGCGCGTTAAGATACTCTTGGCAAAAGTGAAAAACAATTTCCGAACAGTACTTAAGAAACACCACACCAGATACATTCACTGGCAATGTATTACGATCGTATATCATCCTATTCTGGTGTCAATAAGAGTAGCGTACCCACCTAGTGACGGTGATCCACGATGGCGACATGGTCTCTCTGTGGTGCATAAGCGAGTGCAGGTTGAGCCACTGCTGGAGCAGACACGATGCCTGAAAAACAACACGCGAGCAGCGCAATTGGGAACTGGGTGTGAGTGAGGCCCTCTAGGCGCAAAACAGGATAATGTTTACACTACATCACAGCGGACTAATTTCGTAGTAAATAAATCAGAAAATCTGGATAGTCCTCTACCAGTTTCCCAATAACACCCATTATTCGTTCGGACGCTCACCTGTTATCGTTTTGTTTAGTTGCCTAATCGAAGCAAACTATTTTCCCCCTTACACATACCTGGTTGACTGCAAAGCGATCGATGAAAACAAAAAAAAACGTTTCAAGCAACGCCTCGGTCAGTTCCCGTGTTGGAACGCAACCTCCGCTTAGCCTTTGGGGGTGCAGAGGCAAGCTACAATAGATACCGTGAATCCAGCTACGTGCTCACATCAATAGCATATCCCTTACGCTTGTCAACCAGGGATTCATTCAGTCCCTGGCATCAGGTTCACCACACTGAACGGAACATAAAGTCGACACTGAACTGGCCACGGCAGGGTCACCGTAGGGGGCGCGCGCACTTCATTTTTCCCGAACCCCGTCCCCCCCCATCCAACACCGACCTCAACGTGCTCAGCATGCTACCTCCTGGTTCTCCTTCATGCCCACCAAACTAAACGCTTCACTGCAGGACCCCCCTTCCCCGCCCCCCCCCCCCCCCCGAGCGCGGTATCATCGCTTGCAACACCCGAAGTCGCCTCACACATATGTTCCAATCGCGGGCATGCTACTTACACCACCCCTATCAACATCACCATTCCCCATCCCCACTCTCACCACCGTCACCGCCACCGCCATCACCATCATCACCATCATCACCACCGCCTCGCCTATTTGATGCACGGCAGGTTTAAGTGGGAGCATGGTGACAAACCGTGGCCTCTCGAACTTCGCCATTTTATTACTCTTGCTGGTGTGCTGCTGCGGCTGCAGCATCAGCTCTTCGGTTGACGAGAGGCTCCGTCCTTACCTGTCCAAGTGCTCCAACCTCCTCGTGCTGCTTGTTTTCTTGGACCCCTCCGGCGTCTACTGCTTGCGAACTCTCGGGCCGCAAGCCCAGCGCTGTCGCCCTCGTGACGACCAGCCTCAACATCATACGGAGGAGGTCGAGGTCGACGTCCCTTGCGAGGCTTATGCCCTCGAGCTTGCCGAGAGCATCGGCTTCCGCTGACCGCAGCGCGTCCTCTTGAGACTTGCAGGTGCGACTGCAGTACACCTGTATATGTAAAGCAAATATAAACACCAAGGTATCACACGCGAGGGGCTCGTTTCGAGCAGCAAACTTAATCTTAGCATCCTGACACAGGTGCTGCCAAAAATGTTCATCAAACCAAGGTATGTAACGTATTGTTTTCAGTGCGAAATACAATATTAAACATAGTTATAATATGACGAAAACAATCGTTGAAATATGTCAAGCTTCATCATCGAGTCTTGATGTTTGTATTCGTGCCACCTGGGAAGCAGGCAAAAAATCGGTTTAGACGAGATTACTTGGTTGTACTCTATATCAAGTCTGGGTGATACTAATAGTTTTGTTGCTTGTTGCCTACGCAAGCGACACCCGTTGACTCCGGTAGCATCTGGAGCCCTTTCCTCCCGTCGCATAACGCACAGGGGGTACAGCCGTCTTCAACGCCAGGACTCAAGAATCAACCATGTTTCCCTCTTGCCTGCTAGCAGGCTCATCGCAGATTGGAATCACCGCGATGTTAGGTTGTCACGCACGTGAGACGAGAACACAAGCACCCCATCGACAAGGCTCAACGCATGTAAATGTTTTCTACACCAACACAACCGCAGCTCACACCGCATGTTGAGCCTCGTAGAAGTAGGACAACCGACGAAGGGTACGTAGAGTAACCGAGCGTGAACAGTACCAGGGACGCCTCTTTGGCTATAACTCAACGGACTCAGGAATTATTAACGACATCGCGTGCCGCGGTTAGCACTCTTTCGACTGTTTGATCCCCGTCGAACCGCATATGAATACGGTGCTGACTGACGTAATGACAGGAAAAAATGGCTAGAACATGCTACCCTTATCATAGCACGTGTCAGCGCTCAACGGCTATATAGTAACCCCTTTGGAACAGAACTTTACCCCCACCATTGTGGGGACAAAGCTACGCATGATACGACACGGAGTCAGCGTGAGATAATTTGGCTGTAGCAGTTGCTGACACTACAACCTACCGCGTAAGGAACACCGGCTTCGATTCGCCCCGCCGCGTGGACCTCCCTGCAGCAGTTGGAGCAGTGGCGGAGGGCGTGATCTCGCCGGACAACCTGGTGGGGCGACGGGAGGCGACGGAAAGGCGCAAAGGACGAGCCAGGAACGAGAAAATCAAGGTTGACCCCTCTGAAATTGTACGCCCATTTGTGGGGCAAACTAGTTGGAATTAGAGGTGGTTTGCTTTGCCCTCATGAACTCCTGTAGAGTTTTGAGGATGGAAAAATCGTTACAGCATCCGCCACACCAAGCAGACTATGCTAGGCATCTGGGATGCGGCATCCGAGGTGTGTCCGAGGTGCAACGTTCCGAGCTATACCACACGCGCACAGCATGCTGAAACATATACTCGTACCACTGCGTACTGTTGCGCGCTTTTTCTAGACGGTTGAGAATATCACATTCCTCGTGTTTTGGTCGATATACCTGGTACTTGGTATATGGGTTTGACCCATTTATAACTGCACCAGCGGGTGGGGTCTAAAATACTTGGGAGTTAGGGTGGGGTACATTTAGCGGTAGGAAAAGCGTGAAGGGTGCATCAGCACCCAACAACATTGTACGCCGGAAACACAACATTTGGCGCGTGCGCGAAGATGAAAACGTTTGAGCTGTCCGCGGTTAAAGGTAGCAACACCACGCATCATGTTATTTCGCGAGGCATCATACCTCTCTATCTACCGTCTCAGATGGGCCCGACCCGGTCAGTCAGGTTACCGCCTGGGCCAAGAGGGCTACACCCTCCCTGCTTTCGTAATTGCCTGGTCAAATATTAACGCATGCATATCAAGAGTGTACCTAGGGCTTCTTTATCGTGTACCAGGTGAAAATAAGCGTTGGTCTAGAACGAACTTTTTCCTGGATATCCAAGCTGTACCTCAAGTTGAACCTTCATAGGCGATCCCGTCCGTGGTCAAAGAAAGCTCAAGGTGCAAGAGGTCTGTCGAGTAGCTTGGAACTCGAGAGCAAAAACAGATGTCGATGAAAAGTGTCTGTCCTGCTATTTCTCAATCCCTTAAAAAAAGCGATACCGTCTATTACCTGATGTGCTGATTTCTTAAGCGAGTTCACCAATACATGCCTTAGGTAATCCACCAAAACAGATGTCATACCGTACCGGTAACGCATACTGGGTTCCATGCTTAATGCCGTTATGGACCACAAGTTGGCTCAATCAAGCACCACCGGGTATAGCAAACACGGTAACATGAGCTCATTCACAGCAGCGAGGCCAGGCCAAGTCAACAGCAGGTGCCCCGCCAGCCTCCGCATTGAACCCATCTCCATCTCCCGGTCCCACACCCCATCCCACTTTTTCAACATCGGCGTCGTCGTCGAACTCCCCGACCACGCCCGCGTAGTCATCGTCGTTGAATTCCCACACCTCCAGCAAATCAGCCGCACTTGCCGCAGGTCTATCTTCCGCACCGACACCCGTGCCCAACACCCCTTGGGCACCAGAGTTAAGCTCCTTGTTGGCACTCGCGTCGTCTCCCGAACGGTCGAGTGGAAATAAGGGAAGGAGAAGGGCAGCTTCTCCACGGCCTTGCCATTCATTTTTTCCCAAGCTTTCTTCGCCCACTGAGTCAGTAGCCCCCTGGAGGGGGGCTCCTCTGGGCAGGTGCGGGCATCGCGCTGGAGGCTGGGGGGAACCACATGGTGTTCGTAGAGCGCTGTCATGTTCGACTTGAACAGCTTATTAACCGGTAAGGGTGAACCTCGACCCTCGGCGTCTGCCCTTCAGTGAGGAGGAACAGGGTGCTACCGGCAATCGATTTGGCCATCGCCTCTTGGCACGAAACCGTCTTGCGGGCAGTTCAGCCGTCCTACGCCAGCAGCGCGTTGGGTTGACACAAGCCGCTGAGGGATCCCCCCCCGCTCCGGGCGTTGGCCCTATCTGCTGCGCGTGGAAGTTGCCGCGCGTGGAAGTCACTGTGGCTAGCGCGTTGGATATTGCTGCCGGGACCTCAGGCACCGTAGCCGGCGCGTTGGGCGCTGCTACCAGAGAGCTTCGGGCGTCGTCGCCGACGAATTCTCACCGGTACCGCTACCTGCAGTCGGGCCTTGGGGCACAGTAGGAGTAGCAGACGCAGTCGTACCAGCAATTCGACTAGTCTCGCAGAAAAACGACGTGATCGTCGCTCGAGATGCTCGAGACCACGCAACTTAATGATACTACCACGTCTGCTATACCCTTACGGTGCCGCAAGCCCGGACTACTCATACCGGCGAAGCACCTGAGGCCCAGGCAGCAGCTATTGATTGGTCGGCGATAACGCCCGAAGCTCTGACAGCAGCGCCCAACGCGCCGGCCACTGTGCCTGACGCCCCGACAGCAGCACCCGATGTGCGAGCTACAGCGACTCCTACACGCAGGGGGCACTAAACGATGTTAGGTGTCCAACGCGTGAGGACAACACACGAGGCGGAGGTGTGCCCTTAGTGGCGACGACACGCTGCTGGCGAGGGATGACCATACTGCCCACAAGACGGTTGATGGCAACGAGGCAATGGCGATACTCGATATATACCGGAGCAACACTGCTCCTCTTCCCCGGAGGGCTGACTCCGAAGGTCCAGCCTTGAGACGGACTCCTCAAGAAAGTATTCACGTCGAACAGACGGCGCTCTACGACC
>JARUPZ010000764.1:0-29502 GCA_031213475.1 Nereocystis luetkeana | reverse complement strand
AACGAAAATAAAAGTGTTAATAATATTACAAAAGAACTAACAAGTAATACTTGGCCATGAAAAGTAATATCATTTAATTCCCAGTAGAGATGTTTTCCAACTTCGATATCTGATAAAAAGATTAATGAGTTCAAATGAATAAAATTAGTACTTTCCAGAATATTCATATTTAATTTTAGTAAAGAGATAAATTATAACACCTTATGCAAAAATACGCATACAGATGAATGCTATGGAACCAAAATTGAAATAATTATAGTTTAAAATACTTAAAAAAGAAAAATTTTAAATAGAAAACTTTTCTATCATGTAATGACTTACTAGAGGCCTTAAAGTTTATCTAGTCTGTTAGTTTCTGAAATTTTTTTTGGCTTTTCAATAATAGGGGATGGTCCTAATTTCCTAATGTATAACGAGTAAACCTTTTAATTTTAATATTTTCACCAAAAAGAGTGATTTTTTCCTTTATTAATTCATCAATTGTAATATTTGAATCTCTAATAAATGCTTGATCAAGTAAACTTAAATTTTTTAAGGTTTTTTCAATTCGTCCTAAAATAATTTTTTCTTTAATTTCCTCAGGTTTATTAATTAAGTCTTGTTTCGCTGATTCAATTTCTTTTTCTGCAAGGAAAAACTCGTTTGGTATTTCAGTAGTATTGACATAAAGAACATCAGGCGAAGCTGCAATTTGCATTGCAATATTTTGAACTAACTCTTGAAATTCTTCACGACGTGCAACAAAATCTGTTTCACAATTAACTTCAACCAAAACCCCAATTTTCCCACCAGCGTGTATATAACTATTTACAACCCCTTCAATAGTTTTTCTATCTACTTTCTTATCCGCAGCAGCCAAACCTTTCTGACGTAAAGTCTTAACAGCTTCTTCAAAATCACCATTTGTTTCTTGGAGAGCTTTTTTACAATTCATCATACCAGCACCAGTTTTTTGTCGCAATTCTTTAACTAGTGCTGAACTAATTTCTAAAGTCATAATAGTATTTTATCCTAATTTTTAATGTTGTGATTAACGTTTGACCTTCTTTTCTAAATTTTTAGAGAATTTTGTTGTCCTAAACAAATACTATCTGCTATATTTTTAATAATATATTTGATTGATCTAATCGAATCATCATTACCAGGGATTGGTATTGTGGCTAAATTTGGGTCACAATTCGTATCAAGAATCGAAATAATAGGGATATCTAAAGAAAGTGCTTCTTGGATAGCAATAATTTCACGTTTTTGGTCAATTATTACTAAAATATCAGGAATTTTTTTCATTCCCTTCACGCCATTAAAATATTTTTTTAGTTTTTCTAATTCTTTTTTTAAATTTGAGGCTTCTTTTTTAGGTAGATTATTAAAAGAGTTTAATTTTTCTTGCTCTTCTAATTGATTTAAACGGTCAATCCGACCTTTTATAGTCACCCAGTTTGTTAGCATTCCACCTAACCAACGGTGATTTACATAAAATGCTCCACATTTTTGAGCTTCAATAGCAATCAAAGAAGACGCTTGTTTTTTTGTACCAACGAATAAAAAAGTTTGGTTTTTTGCTGATGCTTTTTTACTAAAATCACAAGCTCGTTTTAAAAATTCAGTTGTCTGGATTAAATCTAAAATGTGAATACCATTACGTTCTGCATATATATAAGGAAACATCTTTGGATTCCATCGATGAGCTTTATGTCCAAAATGTACACCTGCATCTAAAAGTTGAGCCAATTCAATTTTAGCCATAGAAATAATAATCCTTTTTATTTTTAAATATTTTATACTTAACTCTTTTACCTATACTTAAAATATTTTTCTTAAATTAAATAATAATTATTTTTGTGTTAATTTATATGATAACTAGTATAGCAGACTTTTAATCTTTTAATTCTAAATGGAATAAAAAGCAACAATTATTTAATTATTATACTTAAACTTGATTAATTTTTTTAATTTTGTTTGTTTCATTTTCAATTGTTTTTTTAAACTTAAATTATCTTTTTTTGTTATTGATTTTTCTGGTAGTAACACTTTATTAAAAGTAATATCTTGATTAGCATAGAACCCTGTTCCTGCTGGTATTAATCGTCCAGTAATGGCATTCTCTTTCAAGCCTCTAAGCCAATCAGTTTTTCCTTGAATAGCTGCCCGTGTTAAAACTCGTGTTGTTTCTTGGAAACTCGCTGCAGCTAGAAAACCATCTGTTTTTAAAGAAGATTTTGTAATACCTAATAAAATAGGGCGGAATCCTAATTTATTACTATTTTTGATACAAAGATTAATATATTGAGCTTGATCTAAATCTATAATATCACCAGGTAAGAAATTAGTTTTCCCGGGGTATTCTATATAAACTTTGTGAGTCATCTCTCTAACAATTAATTCTACATGCTTACCCGAAATTATAACCCCTTGTGAAATATATATAGCTTGGACCGATGTCAATAATAATGTTTGTAATTTTTTTAAACTACGGTACGCTGATTCATAAATTGATAATGTCCCTAAAGAACAAAAATATCGGAAATATACATGAAGAAGAGTGTGAGGGTTTAAGGGACCTTCAGTTAATGGTTGTCCTACACAGATAGATTCATAATTTTTAACTAATAATCTTTCAGAACGCGATGCTATATAATAATCATAACTTTTAGAGGGCACTGTACTAATTAAAATGAGATTAGAAGTATATTTGATCGATTTAATAAAACCCTGTCTAGTTGCAAGGAGAGCTTCAGTTTTAGGCTTACGGGCTTCTAAAATATTATCAATTTTTGGTAAACCTTGGACTATATCACCAGTTTTTAGTCGTTCGTATACTAATTGCCCAAAATTTTCTTGTCCTTTAATATAATCACCAGGTATTTTTCGAATTAAAGCTCCTGTGGAGAAAAAATAAGGTTGGCCTAAATGTAAGGCAATTTTATTACCTTCGACTTGCTCCATTAAACCAGAATTTTTGATAAGTACATTATTATTGAAAAGTTTGTTTACTTTTAAAAATTGGTTTTGTTTATAATTATGAGTAAAACTATCTAAAAAAACCTCTTCATAATCAGATTTTGTTGTTAATAAAATATTAGACTTTATATTATTCCGTTTTATTTTTACACTGTAAACAAAATTATCAAATGGAAATATAGTATCAAACGAACCAATAACCGTATAAGGATCAATAAATTGTTTTTCCTCTACGAGCAAATTTAAAGAGACATCCGTTTTTTTTATTTCTTTTGGTAGGACAGAATCAAAAAGAAAAGTTTGTGAATAAATTAGATTTACTTGACCATAAGAATTCTTTTTTTGTGGTCTCTTATACTCAAAGATTAATTCTGTATCATTTGATTGAAGTGAATAATCAATTGTTAATGGGGAATCAACAAATTGTATTGGGTAATCAATTTTGATTTGTTGACCAGATGCAACTTGTAAATTAAAATTTTCAACTAATAGATTAAGAGGTGCAAAACAATTTGATTCAAAAATTTTAACTGGACGTTCATTCGTAAATTCATAACGAGTTATAGGACGAATAGACAAATAGGTCTCATTATTAATGTCTTCAAATTCTAGATAACTTAAAACTTTAACTTCAATCTTATCTAATATTAACTCTCCAGGATAATAAACCTGTTCATTAAAATCTTTAGGTAACTTTGGTTTTTTATCTAGCAGATACCTCTGTCCTGGCTTAATACTAATGTATTTTATTCGTTTTTCAACTTCAAAGTCTATAAAACCTTCTATATTAGTAAGATAGTTCGGAAAAATTTCTATATCTTTTTTTACATATTCTCCCTTTTTAAAGTTGAAATCTTTTTTGTTTGAAGTTGTTTGAACTACAGCTTCTGGTATATAAAAAATTGTTGAACCTGACTTTAATTTATTAGGGAAATTGTTACCTGCCTGATGACCAAATACGTTTGGCTTATAAAAATTTGAAATATAAAATTTTCCACCAGTTTTTGTTTTATATTTCTTATTATGTAAGAAGCCCAAAGAAAATAAACGATTTTTAAGTAGTTCTGGTTTTAATACTATTTCGTGAGTATGTGATAAATAGACTTTGCACTTAGTAACTTCAATATTATTCCTTTCTATAAATATCTTGAAATTATTTAACCCATAAGAACAATTTTGGATACTTAAACTATTTATTTCTTGGGTTAATTTGTTTCTAGATAAATGTATAAAACCACCCACAGTCGTAACCATTTTGGATTGTGCTATAGCTTGATTTTTATAAATTTTTTCTAATTTTCTTACTCTTAAATTAGTATTAAATGCAATGCTAAAAACTTGACCAGATAAAACCCAAAAAATATAATTTTGTTTACTTCGTTTACTAAAATTTTCATTGACTGACATTTGTGGGAAGCCATCTTTTTCAAGAAATATTTCACCTGGTTCCTTTGCACAAATATATTTAATTTCTTTTTCAGCTAAATTTATTTCTTTTATCTTCGGGGCAGCTTCAAATAAGACTTGATTACGTTTAATGTAATTATTATTATTTACAAGGATTATCGTACGGGCCTCAACCCTTATTTTTACTATTTCATTAGCATAATTAATTATTGCTAACCAAGATTGGTTTTCACTTACTACAGCATCTTGTCCATAATTAGTACGATAAGGGCTAACTTTTAACTCTGGTAAAAAATTTATATAACCCGAACATTGAGCACGTCCCTGGCGAATTAATTCACTTGTAAAAATACCTCCTGTATGGAAAGTTCTCATGGTTAATTGTGTTCCAGGTTCACCAATAGATTGTGCCGCAATTAAACCAACTGTTTCACCTAACTCTACTAAAGTACCTAGTGCTAAATTCCATCCATAACATTGCTGACAAACTGCTCTTCTACATTCGCAAGTTAATGGCGATCTAATCAATACTTTAATAATTTTGAATTTAATTAATTCATCAATAAGGGGTAAAGTTATTTGTTCATTTCTTAAAGCAATAATTTCTTTACTTCCTGGTTTAAAAATTGTAGAAGCTAGTACACGACCATTAAGAAGTTCTTTAAGTGATAAAAACCCCTTTTCATCTTTTTCTACATCTTCTTCTAAAAAAATACCTCGCTCAGTCTTACAATCTAATTCACTGATTATAATACTTTGAGCAACTTCAACAAGTCTTCGTGTTAAATAACCTGAATCTGCCGTTTTTATTGCCGTATCAACTAAACCTTTTCGAGCACCATAAGAAGAAATAATATAATCTGTAATTGATAGACCTTCTCGGAAATTGGCTCCGATAGCTCGGTCAATAATTTTACCATTTGGATCTGACATTAAGCCCCTCATACCAACTAATTGTCGAACTTGTGCAATATTACCACGTGCACCAGAAAAGGCCATAATATAGACCGAATTTAAAGGATCATTCTTTTTAAAAAATTCTATTAATCGATCTTTTAATTCTTCACTAGTACTATTCCAAATATAAATAATCCTTTGGAAGCGTTCTACTTCTGTAATCTCACCATTATTTGCTTGTGATTCTGCTAAAAAAACATCATTGGATGCAATCTCCATAAGAGCAGTTTTAGCAGGTGATATTTTTAAATCTTCAATACTTATAGAAATCCCAGATTTTGTAGCATATTCAAAACCTATTTCTTTTAATTGGTCAACAAAATAAGCAGCTTTTCTTTGACCATAATTTTTAAAGGCCCATTCAATAATTTTCTTTAACTCTTTTTTATTGATTATGTTATTAGAAAATATTTTTGATTGCTTTAACATTTTATTATACCTCCTATTTATTGAATATATCATTAATGCACTGGTTAAAAATAATACGACCAGGTGTAGTTCGAATATATTGGACTAATAATTGCCCGTCTTTTGTCTCTTTACGTTGTAAATTATTATAAATATGAAGAGTCTGATTATTAGCTAGAATAATAGTCTTTAAAAATTTTAATTCAGTATCTAAAGTAATGTCCTTTGGACACCTAACCCAAATAGATGAGTGCAGTTGTAGTTGTTTTTGCTCATATGCTGAGATTACTTCATTAAAATTAGAGAAAT
The DNA here is from genome assembly GCA_031213475.1 of Nereocystis luetkeana. Taxonomy (NCBI): domain Eukaryota; class Phaeophyceae; order Laminariales; family Laminariaceae; genus Nereocystis; species Nereocystis luetkeana. The sequence continues at coordinate 23,460 of JARUPZ010000764.1, read as the reverse complement.
AATTAGTGGAACCTTTTAAGCCCATTCTATTTTGTGCAGTTAAGTAATAAAAACCTAAAACCATATCTTGTGATGGTTGAATATTCGGCTCACCAGTAGAAGGAGACAAAAAATTATTCGGAGCTAAAAGACATAGTCTTGTTTCCAATTGCGATTCAAAAGATAGAGGAATATGTACTGCCATTTGATCACCATCAAAATCTGCATTAAAAGCTGGGCAAACAAGAGGATGTAACTGAATAGCTCGCCCTCTTACTAATACAGGATCAAAAGCCTGCACTCCTAAACGATGAAGAGTAGGTGCACGGTTTAAAATAATAGGATGCTTTCTTAATATTTCTTCTGTTAGGTACCAAATAAAAGATTGATTACTATAAATAATCTTTTTAGCCTTTTTTATTGAATGAGATAAACCTTGGGAAAGTAATTTATAAATAATGAATGGTAAAAATAACTCAATTGCCATTTCATAAGGCAACCCACATTGGTTTAATTCCAATTGAGGCCCTACAATAATAACAGAGCGCCCAGAATAGTCTACCCGTTTACCTAATAAGTTTTGACGAAATCTTCCTTGTTTACCCTCAATAATATCAGCTAATGATTTTAATGGACGTTTATTTGCATCTAATACCTTTGAACCCCGTTTACCATTATCAATCAATGTATCGACAGCTTCTTGAATCATTCGTTTTTCAGTTAAAATAACAACACTAGGTGCATGTACTGACAATAACCTTTTTAATCTTTTATTCCTAATGATAATTTTTCGGTAAAGTTCATTTAGGTCTGAAGTTGCAAACCTTCCATTATCCAATTTTACCATTGGTCTAATACCAGGTGGAAGAACAGGAAGAAAATGTAATACCATCCATTCTGGTCTTGTATTAGTTGTTAAAAAATTTTCAAATATACGAATTCTTTTAATTGCATCCTCTACTGCTTTTGTAACATTAGAACAAAACATTATGTTACGGTTACTTGTAATCTCTGCTTTTAAATCAATTCGTTTTAGCCTATCGTATAAGATTTCAGCACCTTGACGTTTTTTCCCATAAACAAAACCCTCACCTTCGGTATCATAAAAAAAATCATCATATTTTGAAACATCCTGATCTTGCTCAGGTTCTTTACCATTATAAACAACACCTTCGAGTTTAGTTATTGAAGAATCTAAAATAGTTGATAAAAAGCTAGGTGACCCTTTTAAGTACCAAATATGAACAACTGGTGATAATAAATTGATATATCCCATTCTATGTCGACGTACTCGGGATTCTGTCAACTCTACACCACAAATTTCACAAATCAACGTCTCTGGTTCTTTGTGTTTATAACGACCACAAGTACATTCCCAATTTTTGATAGGACCAAAAATTTTTTCACAAAACAACCCACCTTTTTCAGGTTTATGAGTTCGATAATTAATCGTTTCAGGTTCAGTAACTTCACCAACTATCTCTCCGTTAGGTAAAATTTTTTCAGCCCACTCTTTAATACGTTCGGGTGAAGCTAAATTAATTTTAACATACTCAAATTGTTGTTTCACGTTTTTCATAATTTTATACAAATAAATATTTTTATAACTTTGAAATAAACTTAATCTTTAGAGTAATTTAGATTTTACAAGAGTTAACAGATTAACTTTATAAGATGCCATTTCTCCATTATCTAATTTACCAATTTGGTGAGTCGTAATATCTAATCCTAAAGCATTTAATTCTCTTAGTAATACTTTAAAGGATTCAGGAACCCCTGGTTCGGGTATTGGATGACCTTTAATAATTGCGTTAAACACTTCATGTCGCCCATTGATATCATCAGATTTTATAGTTAGCAATTCTTGCAAAGTGTATGCTACCCCAAAAGCTTCTAAAGCCCAAACTTCCATTTCACCAAATCTTTGCCCACCATGTTTTGATTTCCCCCCTAATGGTTGTTGAGTTACTAAGGAATAAGAACCAGTTGAACGTGCATGCATTTTTTTATCCACTAAATGAATAAGCTTTAAAATATAAGGCTTTCCAACAAGAATAGAATTATCAAAAATTTCACCAGTTCTTCCATCGGTTAATAATACTTTACCAGGCGAAGATTTATTAAAAAGCCAAGATTTATTAGTTTTTTTAGCAGCTTTTTTTAAAGTTTTATTTATTAATATTCTTGAAGCATTTGGTCTGTACATTTCATCAAATGGTATTACTTTAAATCTCCGATTTAAGTAATCTCCAGCAAAACCTAGTAGACATTCGAAAATTTGACCTACATTCATTCGTGAAGGAACACCTAAAGGGTTTAAAATAACATCTACTACTTTACCATCAGGTAAAAATGGCATGTCATGTATTGGAATTATCTTTGAAATAACACCTTTATTACCATGTCTTCCCGAAATTTTATCACCAATCCGAATTTTTTTAATTTGCGCTATAGAGATACAAACCCATTCGTATACACCAGAAGCTAAATTATCTCCTTTTTCACGTGAAGCCGTTTGTATTTCAATAACCCTACCCGAAATACCATTTGGTACTCTTAAAGAAGTATCTTCTGGTTCTGGTGATTTGATATTGAATATTGCCCTTAATAATTTACTCTCTGGTAATTCTTCATCTTCTATTATAGGGGTAATCTTACCAACTAAAATATCACCAGCATTAACAAATGTTCCTTTTTTTATTATACCATTTGTATCTAAATTACATATAGCATCTACATCGATATTAGGGATCGATGTTGTTATTTCTTCGACACTTGCGCTATCATCTACAAGCTGTAGTTCATATTTTTCTATATGGATTGAAGTAAAAAGATCTTCTTGAACTAATCTTTCACTAACTAGAATAGCATCTTCGTAATTATAACCTTCCCAAGGCATGTAAGCAACTGTTAAATTTTGGCCCAAGGCAAGCTCTCCTCCATCAGTCCCAGGACCATCAGCAATAATTTGCCCGGGTTTTACAATTTCACCAGTCCAAATTAATGGTTTTTGATTAATTATAGTTTCTTGGTTTGAACGACGATATTTGTCTAAAAAATAAACTTTAGAACTCCCAATATTTTTATTATCAAGTATGATAATACGGTCTGCCGAAACGGAATCAACAATTCCATTTAATAAATTTATAATTACTACTTGTGAATCTGCTGCTATTTGGTGTTCAATACCTGTACCAATTATAGGTTTTTTTGGGTATAATAACGGAACAGCTTGTCTTTGCATGTTTGAGCCCATTAAGGCACGGTTAGCATCATCGTGCTCTAAAAATGGTATTAGAGAAGCACCTATTGCTATAATTTGTATAGGAGAGACCGCTATAAAATCAACACTAACAGAATCAACAATTATAAATTCATTATAAAAACGTACAGGAACTGAAGTAGTTTTGAAAAATTCATCTTTTGTTAATAAAACATCCCCAGATGCAACTTTATAAATAGTTTCTTGTTCCGCTGTTAAATAAATTGGACCTAACTCTCTTAATACTTTTCCTTTGTAGACACGGAAAAAAGGAGTTGTTATGAAACCATAATTATTGATTTTCGCATGTGTTGCCAATGATGCGATTAAACCAGCTTTTTGTCCTTCAGGAGTTTCAATTGGACATAAACGTCCATATTGTGTTGGGTGGATATCCCTTGCTGCAAAACTAACATGTTCACTATTTAAACCTCCAGGGCCTAATGAACTAATCCGACGTTTATGTGTAAGTTGTGCTAGAGCATTTATTTCATCAAAATATTGTGATAAAGGACTTAAGCCAAAAAATTCTCTTATAACAGAAGTTAAAACTTTTGCATTCACTAAATCATTCGGCATCAAAGTTTCTTCTAAAGGTATATCTTCCTCAAAAATTTGGTTGTCTTTCCATTGATTAACTTTAATTTTTATATCCTTAGACTTTTTATCCGTACTACACCCCTTTTTACTTTTTTAACCCTGAACATATCAGGTGTTAATTTTTCATCGGTAGTAATTTTTTTCCTTAGTCTGTTAAGAGCTACGCGTACTTGTAATTGTAAAAGTTCACCTACAGAACGTACTCTTCTGTTTTCTAAGTTGTCTATATCATCAAGTTTTTCATTATATGAACTAATATGAATCAATTTATCAATAGCTTTTAGAATATCTAAAGAGGTTAAAACTCTTATATTTAAGGGTAAACTGATACCTAGTTTCTTATTAAGCTTGATACGACCTACTTCACCAAGATCATATAAATTTTTATTTAAAAGACGTTCAGTTATAAGTTCGCGTATTCGGAAAACTGACATTAACATACTTTTGTTATAACTTCCAAAAGTAGCCTTATGGAACATTTTGTCATAAATAACTGAATTTAAGGATTTAACACTTTTTCTTAAAAACTCATAGTTTTGAACTGTTTGATAAATTTCATGCTCTTCTAATGAAAAGCCAACTAGAAACCAATTTATGGGGATTTTGTATTGCTTATCAAATTTAACCCAAATTAAATTATATTCTAATTCAAAAGTTAACCAAGAACCATGTTTTGAAATAATTGTTCCTTCATAAAAAACTTTTTTCTCTTTTTGAATACGTTTATAATAAATACCAGGGCTTCTAATAATTTGACTAACAATTACTCTTTCGCAACCATTAAATATAAAAGTACCTTTCTCAGTCATAAGAGGTATTTCACCAAAAAAGACCCGTTCCTTCGGGGAGAAGTCTTCTGATTGTACCGAACCATTTTTCACTGTTTCGTTTTTTTTCAGCGACATTAGAACATAAACTCTTAAATTATAATTCCCCTTTTTTTTTAGAGCATTTAAAATAGCAAAACTAGGATAATAAATTTTGTATTCTTGCCCATAAATTATTAATTCAATGCCACTTCTTTTATTTAATATTGAAGGGCAATTGGTTAACTCTTCAGGTAATCCTTCTGTTAAGAACCAACAAAAACTTATCCGTTGGACTTCTGATAAATCTGGTAGAATTATCGGGAATTTTTGCTTTCTATTCTCTAAAATATCTTTCATAATATATCTAAGTTATATATATATATATATTTTATATCTAAACGGGATATTGAAAACAAATCAAAATTAAAATATTAGTTTACTGTAGGAAAGGTTTTTTTAAATAAATTTGTTTTTTTTCTAATAGCTGTATTCTTATGAATAATATTTTTTTTTACTGCCTTATCAATTTGACTAACAACTGATGAAAAAGAAGCTCTAAGCAAAGCTGTATAATTAGATTTTTCTTCCCCTACCTGAGATGCTTGTTCAGTAGAAGCTTTAAGAAGATTTAAATGGATTTTTTCATGCGTTTTTATAAGAGATTTATATGAATTGTTCTGGATACGGTTTCTTTTATTAATTTTTATACGTTTTTTCGACGATTTATTATTTGCCATCTTTTGTTATCCTTAATAAAAATAATATAATAATGTATAACATTATTATATACTAATATATTATTTTTAAGCAAGTTGTATAGAAAATTAAATGTTTAATTATTAGAGTTGTTAGAAATACTAAATTAAAGGAGAGAGTCGGATTCGAACCCACGGAACGCGTAAACGTTCATCTGATTTCAAATCAGACGCAATCGACCATCTCTGCCATCTCTCCTATTGTTTATGTTAATAATTTAGATATAGAGCATATATTTATGCTCTATTTTAGATATTAGTTTTTAACTATTCATACTTACAAGTCTATAAGAGAAGGTACTAATTCGTCAAGTTAAACTAAGATAGGTTAAATATCTAGAATAACTTTTAGAATGAAAAATGGTTAATACCTTTGCTATGATTATATAAAAAAACTAATATTATGTTTCTTATTTCCATTTTATAGAAGCTGGGTTAGGGTTTTTTCCAATAGAAAAATCTCTTTTACCTACTGGAGTTCTGCCTTCATTTGATGTTTCAGGAAAAACACCATCTTTCGGATGTAGAAATTGTATTTCTCCACCTGGGAAAATTCGATAAATTTTGTAATCCTTTATTTTTAGTTTTCGTAATTGAGTACCTAAGGCAAGGCATTGTTCTTTACGAGCAAGATATAAAAGATTTTGACCTAAAAGCATTAATGCTGTACCAGCAGTTGGCATTTCAAATAGCTGTTCCGTAGTAGAGTTCCAAGTAATTACGTATTTCTCTTCATACTCTGCTGAACGTAACCAACCACCAGTACTACCACCAAAAACAGGCATATATTTGCTAGGATAAAGGGACATAGTTATATGAATCTAAAATTAAATCTGAAAATTTAATAAGTTTATATAAATTCTAGCGGAGGCCGGATTTGAACCTGCGACTTTCGGGTTATGAGCCCAACGAGCTACCAAACTGCTCCACTCCGCAAAAAGCATAATTAAATCTAGTATTTAGAGTTAATTAAGTATTATTATTCGGGACGGCAGGATTTGAACCTGCGGCACCCTGCTCCCAAAGCAGATACGCTACCAAACTGCGCTACGTCCCGTAATCGATTGATATACCATTACAGCATATCAATACTAGGTTATTTATGTCAAGAAGATTATTTATTTTTTAATTTTAAGCAGCCGCTTCTTTAGCAGCATACATAATTTCTAATGTTATAGTTTCCATTTTTTGCTCTTGAGCAAACTTTTCGGTGTTTCGTTTAATCTTACCTCTAATAAACCCTGGGATTTTTGTTAATTCCGCCTGTGATTCCAAATTCCATTTTATTTCTGAATCTTGTGAAGTTACGGATAACCCTGCACTTAAAACTTCTTTTGTGTCATGACCACCAAAAATTTCTAATAAATGATCTTCCATACCTAATGTGAAAGAATTATATATTAAATCTGCAATTTGGTTTGCCCCTTCATAACCAAGAAATGGTCTATAACTTAAAGGGAAATTTTGTATATGAACTGGTGCTGATATAACACCACATGGGATATTTAGACGTTTCGCTACATGTCTTTCCATTTGAGTACCAAAAATTACTGCCGGTTCAACTTTAGCTATTAAATCACCAATTAAATTATGATCATCTGTTATAACAATTTCATCACATAAATCACCTACTTCTTTTTCAAACCAAGATTTATCATACTTACAGTAAGTTCCAGCCCAAACAACATTGATACCCATTTCCTTAGTTAAAATTTTAGTCATCGCTGCTGCATGTGTAGAATCCCCAAATACTATTGCTTTTTTCCCGGTTAAATTCTGGCAATCTATAGATCTTGAAAACCAAGCTGATTGAGAAACAAAACGAGTTTGTATATCAATGTATTTTTCAAAATTAACATCTGCTTTATTATCATTTAAGATATATTGGATTTTTCTAATACAATTAGCTGTTTCAACTACTCCCATGGGAGTAGTATCAATAAAAGGCATATCGAATTCATCTTTCAAATATTCGGCTGTAAGTAGACCAATCTCTCTATAGGGAACTATATTAAACCAAGCTTTAGGTAAGTTTTTTAATTCTTGTACCGAAGCTCCTTCTGGTATAATACTATTGATTTTTATATTTAAATCTGACATTAGACGTTTTAATTCAGCAATATCATGTTGGTTATGAAAAGCTAAATTAAAGGAGCCAATAATATTCACTGAAGGCTCTATTGTTTTAGTTGTGTCTAATTGTTTAGTTTTTTGTGCCTTTTTTATATAAAATTGTACAATTTGTTCTAAAGTACGATCAGCAGCTTGCATTTCATTTACTCTATAATGATTAACATCCGCTAATAAAACATCAGCTTGTGTCTCAATTGAAGCACGGTTAACAAAATTTTGTAAATCTTCTTGTAAAATACTTGAAGTACACGTAGGAGTTAATACAACTAAATCTGGTTTTTCTTCCTTATCCTTTCTACTAATATTATTAACAACTTTTTCTTGTGATCCCCTTGCTAAAACATGTCTGTCAACAACACTTGCTGTTACAGCAGTAAAATCACGTTTTCTTTCCAGCATTGATCGCATAACATTAAAATAGTCGTCACCTAAAGGGGCATGCATAATAGCGTGGACATTTTTAAAAGAACTTGCAATCCTAAGAGTACCAATATGAGCAGGACCTGCGTACATCCAATAAGCTAATTTCATAAGATATTATATTAATTTAAATAAATATTTTAGAGTGTTTAATAGAAACACCCTCTAGAGAAAAGAGGATTATAATACATTTTTTCAAATAAAGAACACCTTTTAAAAATACACCTAATATAAAGTTAAAATACCTAAGTCTTTTTCTAGATAAGAAAATGTATTTTTAAAAATTTGTTCATGCATGCAAACTTAATATCATATACTGTTAGGGTCGATGCCCGAGTGGTTAAAGGGGGCGGATTGTAAATCCGCTGGTTTTCCTACGTTGGTTCAAATCCAACTCGGCCTATTAAAATTTTTGGTTTAACCAAAATTTATTGATCTTACCGCCTAAAGAATAACCTACTAAAGTTATTTTTTAGGTTTTTTTGGCGCTTGATCTTTTCTAGTCCTATCCCACCAAATAAAATCAGGACCATCCCGACCTAAATGTACTTCAATTGCTTCACGCATAAAGGTATTACCTTCATACTTACCAAAAAGAGCTCTTAAAAAACAAGGTATAAAGATCACAACCCAAGCAAGAAAAGCTAGTAATGCTGCTTCTGACTTATCTGCTGGGTTTTTAACAAATACATTTGTAAAATTAATAAATAATTCATGGAAAATCCCTTGAAAGGAGATAATTATTATACCATACATAATATTGAACCTAACAAACCTGTCCTCTGGTATTTTATAACGTACTAGAACACCATACCCTACTAACAGATAAATGAAAGATAAGAAGGGTACTTTTTGTATAATATTTACTGATTCTGCTATATAATTTGGTAAAAAAATCCTTACAAGAAAAGGATGAGTCTCAGCAATTAAAGGCATATGTGTATTTACTACATCTAAATAAGGTACATAGTAGGCTAAAACTGAAAGAACTCTTTGACAAACTAAGCCATTAAAGGCTAAAAACCATTTTCTAGGCTTATTAAAATTAAATTTTTGTTCTAGCACAAAACCCAGTACCAAAAATAAAATAAAAAGAAAGATTTCAAACCAATAGACACCGAAAAACAATTCTAGTACATTTCCTCTAAGATGATCAAACATCTTTTAGACCTCACTATTTTAATATGCTATAACTTAAAAAATCGATAAAACACAGAATTATATTTTACCTTGCATTTAATAATACAAGTATTTTGTATAAATGTCCAGTTGCAATTTATTAGTTAAAAAAAAGATTGTTTAAATTTTAAAAATTCAAGGTTAAATTTAACTTTTGCACGATTTGTTTTACCACCAGCGATAACTTTTGTCGGGAAATATAATAACCAAAATTCTGAAAATGAAATATAACTGATTAAACTACTTACCATTAAAAATAAAAAACCAAAATAAATTAATTTAATACCTGGATCAGATTTAATCTGAATACCTGTAGAAGAAATTATATCAGTAAAATTAAAACTAATTAAATCGGTATCATAAATAGTATCACCTATATTAATAGTCTTTATAAATTTTCCATTATTATCATATAGACTAATTTGCCCACGATGGTCTTTAATAAGTACAATATAGTTGTTTGTATCTCGTTTTGTGTTAGGTAAAGAGCTAATCCAAATTTTTTGATTCGAATTATTAATTTTGGATATCGGTAGTTGAAGGCTTACACTAGAATTATCATTCTTAGTATATTTTAATCTTAGACCTAATATTCCCCAATCAGTTTGGTATATTATTAAATCACTTAATAATAATGGGTTATTTACAGAAATAGTTTTTCTTTGAGTTTCACTACCACGACCGTTTAAGACTGAAACATCGGTATAAAATTGTTTAATTGAACCATTAGAAGTATATGTTGACCAAAAGTCATTAATACGGAAAGTTTTTTGAGGTATTGAAGAAAAAAAACCATTTTTTATAACATTTTGGATATGAAATACTTCCGTTTTAGGTATTAATTCTTGAGAGTTAAATCCTTTTAATGCCCCTAATGTACTTCCTAGTAGTACACAGATAATACTTAAATGTACAATAATAGGACCAATTCTACTTATCAATCCCTTATAAGCATAGAAACTATTGGATTGCTGAAAAAGTGAATATTCTTTTTTTAATAATACATAGCTCAAATGACTTGGAAAGACTTTAATCGACTTTATTTTAAACGTTAACTTATTATATTGATTAATTTGTTTATAAAAATAGTATCTTCGAGAAAATTTTAAAGTTGGTAACTGTTGGAGAACTGTACAGCAAGTTAAAGACAGTCCTAAAAGGCCAAGTAATAAGAAAAACCACCATGTACTATAAATATTATCGAAACCGAAAAAAAGAAGAATTTTCCAAACTGGAATATTAAAAATTAATGTTGGGTAATTATTTTGATAAAATGGAATTTCTTTACTTTGTTCAATAATGGAACCAATACTAGTCAATATTGCAATAGCTAACAATATTATTATAGCTAATTTTAAATTAGCCAAATATTTAAAAATACGTTTAATCATATATAAATAATTAATAATAAGATTTTAGATTAATAAACTTTAAGCCACACGAATTTTTCCGGATGCTGCCCAATTCTGTATTAACTCTGTACGTAAAGGATCAATATCAAGGATTGGAATAGTTTCTTTGATAGCTATCAAAATATCATTCGTTGTAAATTCTCGCTGTTCACTAAATGCCACATACATAGCATCAATAATAGTTTGTTCAATTTCTGCTCCAGAAAATTTACGGGCACGCTTACTTAACTTTTTGCTATCATAAGTTTGCCAAGTCTCCGGTCGAAAACGTCTTAAATGAACTTCATAAATTAGTTTTCTTTCATCAACCGTTGGGATACCAAGAAAAAAGATTTCATCAAAGCGACCTTTTCTTAATATTTCTACGGGTAAAGAATAAATATCATTAGCTGTAGCAATAACAAAAACGGGAAGAGTTTTTTCCCCTAGCCAAGTAACAAATGTAGCTAAAACACGTGTTGTTGTTCCACTATCAAAATTTTGTTCAGAATCACTAAAAGCCTTATCAATTTCATCAACCCACAGCACACAAGGAGCTAATGATTCAGCAATAGCGATCATTTCACGAACTCTAGATTCTGATTCTCCTACAACTCCAGCAAATAATCTCCCGACGTCCAAACGTAAAAGTGGTAATTTCCATTCATAAGCAACAGATTTTGCGATCAGACTTTTACCACTTCCTTGCATCCCAATTATTAACACACCTTTTGGCGTTACTAAACCATAATTTAATGCTTGTTCAGAAAATATTTCAGTTCTTGCGTTTAACCATTTTTTTAAATTATAAGCTCCACCGACATCTTTTAATTTACTTTTAACTGACCAAAACTCTAAAAGCTCAGTTTGGCTAATCACTTGACGTTTTTCTCTTAAAATTATGGGGATTGCATTCTGATCTATTTGTTTATAAATAACAATTGCTTTTCCCAAAACTCTTCTAATTTTCTCTAAAGATAAACCTTGACAAGCTTGAATAACTTTTTCTAAGATCCGTTGGGATAAGTTCCCTTCAACAGTCAAATTTTTATTTAAACGAGTTAATTCTGTTTTAATTTCTTTAGGTGTTGGTAAATTAAATTTTATAATCGTGATATGATCTTTAAGATCATTTGGGATTTGAACTTCAGAATCAACAATAATAATAGTCTTGGGTTGAATTTTTAATAATTGTACGATATTCCGTAACTTTCTAGAAATTGTTAAGTCTTTTAAAAATCTCTTAAAATCTTTCAAAATAAAAATACTTGGTGTTCTTGAATTTATTTTTTCAATAAATTCGATAGCTTCCAATGGATTTCTTTTACCAAATTCTTTTTTTATGGGGTTTAGTTTATAGCCTTCGATAAAGTCCCAAACATATAGATTGCTATAACTTTTATTAATAATAGCATTCCTGATAGTATATTCCAATCGGTCTTCCTCAATGGTTATAACATAAATTATAGGGTAACGGGCTTTTAATAAAATTAAAAGTTCTTCTTGAAAAGTCATAATAAAATATTTTTAATTTATATAAATTAATTTTCTAAATACTTAAATTTTTTCTTTTTTTTCGTCTACGGTTGTTTATTACTTTGCAACCTTGTTTACTTTTCATTCGCGCACGAAAACCAGAAACAGCAACAACTTTTCTATTCGTTCCACCTAATGTTCTTTTTGTCATAATATTTTATTATATCTTTTATTATAAATACTAAATGATGAGATTATAATAACATAAATTAAAGAATTTGTACATATCTTTTTTCTTTAATTCTTTATCTTAATTTATATCTGTTAATATAATATTGGAAATAAAAATTTCAAATATAATTGAATCCCTACAGTCTTTAAGAGTAAGATTTAAAAGACTTGTAGCCCTCTCGTCATATTGAAGAAAAGGATCTTTTTGTGCATACGCTTCCCAACTAATAGCATCAAGTAAAAAATTCATATTTTCTAAGTGCTTAAACCAAAAAAAATCAATATATTTAAAAAAGATAAGTTGATTATATCGATCTAATACACGTGAATCTGTTGAACAAGAATAACGAAATTCTTTACAAGCATAACTTGCCCATAATTGCTCGTAAAGGAATTTTTTTAATTTAGATAGCTTATCTAAATTATTATATATCATACCATTTGAAATAGATAAACGATTTAATAATCTAAGAATTTTTTTCGATAAAATAATATCTTTTCCTTCACGAGTCTGTGAATCTAAGTAATCTATAAAGTCATCAAGAAACCCTTCACTAAACTCCATAACTAAATCACGCATAATCGTAGTAGAAAGGACTTTTTCACGTAAATAATAAATAACTTTTCTTTGCTTATCCAAAACTTGGTCATATTTATTTAGGGTTTTACGCTGATCATAATAAAACCCTTCCACTTTTTGTTGAGCAGAATTTAAAGAATCTGATAGAAATTTAGAATCTAAAATTTCACTTTCAATTTTTAATTTTTGCATTGTTTCTTGTATTTTGTCGCCACCAAAAACCCGAATTAAGGGATCATTTAAGCTTAAAAAAAATCTCGAACTTCCAGGGTTACCTTGTCTTCCTGCACGACCTCGTAATTGGTTATCAATTCTCCTTGATTCATGACGTTCAGTCCCTATAACATAAAGTCCACCTAAGGATTTTACAATTTCAGATTCTTCTTTTTGTTTTTCTTTATATTTAGTGAGTAGTTGACTATGTAGATTAAAAATAAACTTTTCTAAAAGATTTAATTGCTTATTTGAAACCTCTAAAGATGCTAATAGTGTATCTAAATTTTTTTGCAAATAAGTAACTAATTTCGGACTTTTCTTTAAAGCTCGTTTTAATTGTCTTAAATCAATACCAGGAACAAAAAATTTTTTTTTCCCTAACAATCTTTTTAATATAAAGCGAGTAGATTCTAATGCTTTAAACTCAGGGTTACCACCTAATAAGATATCAGTTCCTCTACCTGCCATATTTGTTGCAATAGTTATAGAATTCAAACAACCAGCTTGCGCTACAATTTTGGATTCTCTACTTACATTCTCTGGTTTTGCATTCAATAGTTGGTGAGGTACCCTATAGGTGTTTAATAATTGAGAAAGTATTTCTGAATTTTGGATAGTTGTTGTACCAACTAGGACAGGTCGGCCTGTAGAATACATCTTCAAGCATTCTTGAGCAATAGCTCTCCATTTACTTATTTCATCAATAAAAATAAAATCTGAATCATCTTTACGCTTCATTTTTTCATATGTAGGTAATATAGAAACTGGTAAATCATAAATATTTTCAAATTCTAATTCCTCAGTTTTAGCCGTACCCGTCATGCCAGATATTTTTGGGTATAGTCGGAAAAAATTTTGATAAGTTATTGAGGCTAAAGTTTCGCTTCCTCTTAAATTTTGAATGTTTTCTTTTGCTTCGATAGATTGGTGTAAACCATCACCCCACTTTCTACCTTCCATTATTCGACCTGTGAACTCATCAATAATAACAATTTGGTTATCCTTTAAAATATAATGAATATCGCGGAAAAAAAGGTACCTAGCTTTTAAAGAATTTAAAATATAAGGAATCCATGGGTCTTGGATACTATATAAATTATCAACTTTTAATAAAATTTTAGCACGTTTCAAACCTTGCTCTGTTAGGCTTATTTTTTTTGCTTTTTCATCAATTTCAAAATGCTTTTTATCTTCCAAAAACTTAGAAGCTTCATTAGCTTTAAAATATTTTTCTACTAATAAGTCTGAATCACGTGATATAATTAAAGGGGTCCTCGCTTCGTCAATCAAAATAGAATCAACCTCATCGATAATACAAAAATTGAAAGGCTTTTGTACTAACTCTTTTTTATCTGTGACCATATTGTCTTTTAAAAAATCGAAGACTAAATCAACATTCGTTACATAGGTTATATCTCGAGAATAATTTATTTTACGATCTGGTATTGTCATATCTGATTGTATAAGACCAACCCCTAACCCCAGTAATCGGTGAATTTGACCCATCCATTCTGCATCGCGCTTTGCTAAATAATCATTTATAGTTACTATATGAACACCTTTACCTGCTAAAGAATTAGCTAATGCAGGTGAAGTGGACACTAAAGTTTTCCCTTCACCAGTTTTCATTTCCGCAATTTTACCATCGTTTAAAACTAACCCCCCTAATAGTTGTACATCATAATGTCTTAGGTCAATTGTTCTTTTAGAGGCTTCTCTAGTCAACGCAAAACTTTCAGCCAATGTTTTTTTGTCCAAATTATCTTCTTTAGAAGTAAAAAATTTTAATTTCGAAGTTCTACTTTTTAACTCATTATCACTTAAAGAGATTAATTCTTTTTCAAGATCATTAATATAATTTAAGGTTGGTCGATACTCATCCCAAATGCTATTGATTCGGGGAAATAATTTTATCATCTGTTATTAAATTTGTTTAAATTAAAAGCTTTTAGGGGAAATAAAATTATCTTTTAAGTGGTTTATCTAAATTAACTCTGTTTTTAAATATAAACCTAATAATTTACAGGATTCATAAGTGCCTTTCTTTAATACTTAGTTATTAAATCTGCCATAAAAAAATTAGTTAAAGCTTATAATATGGCTTATAATAAGTATTGGTTTTTTTAACTTTTTTTTATTTAGGGATTCCTTCAATTTTAAAATTAGAAGCTAGTGGGCTTGTAATATCCCCTGTTGGCGCATTAAAACTTCCCATCGCTACATTATTAAGTCTTAATTTTAACCAAGTAATAAAAGTTTTATCTACAGAAACAATTGCTGAACATTCATTAGCTATTCTAGCTTGTCTTAATTTTGTTTGTAACTCAGTTAATTGAACAGATTCTAGAAATTTTGGTGATTGCACCAGCCAAAAATCTATATTTTTTTTAACTCTTCGATAATGTTGTACTCGCTCACGTAAAATTTCTTCAACGGGTTCAGCAACTAATAAAAATTCATTACTTGCAACAATAAAATAATAAGTTGTTAAAGGTTTTGGAATATTCACTAACTTCTCCTTCCTTACGGATCTAAAATGATTAAAAAATCGTGGAACTAATTCTTTTTTTAACTTCGATTGTTATTAATAATCTATTAGAAATTTTTAATCTCTCTCTTAATTTCAAAATAGTTTATCATACCAACCCTGGTATTGTTATTTTAAAAACTAATAAATTTCAATGATAAGATACTTGCCGCTATAAATTTAACTACAGGAGTTTCTAATTATTTTTTGCTTAAATTTAAAAAATTTGATCCCTTTAAAGGAGAACTCGATTGTGCAAACTTATATGGACTCATTTGGCCTGCTAAATAAGCTTGTCTACCGGCTTGAACAGCAAGATTCATCGCTCTAGCCATAACCATAGAATTTTTTGCTTGTGCTATTGCAGTATTAATAAGAACAGCTTCCGCACCTAGTTCCATAGCAAGTGCTGCTTCACTAGGAGATCCAATTCCTGCATCTACAATCACTGGTATCTTAGAATTTTCAATAATAATTTGAATATTATTTATACTTTGAATACCTTGTCCTGAACCGATAGGTGAACCTAAAGGCATAATAGTAGAACACCCAATATCCTCTAAATGTTTTGCTAACATTGGGTCAGTATTTGTATATGGTAATACAATAAAACCCTTTTTAACTAAAAACTCTGCTGCTTTTAATGTCCCTATTGGGTCAGGAAAAAGATATTTAGGATCAGATATAACTTCTAATTTAATAAAATTATTTTCTTTTTGACCAATCCTTTTAGATAATTCACGGCCTAAAAATGCTAACCGAATAGCTTCTTCAGATGTTTTTGCACCAGCAGTATTTGGTAATAACCAGAATTTTTTCCAGTTAATGGCCGTTATTAAATTATCATTACTGGAGATATTTAATAAGTTAAGTCTTCGGATAGCAACTGTGACCATTTCACTTTCACTTTTTGCTAAACATTCTACCATCTCTTTTAAACTTCTATATTTCCCAGTCCCAATAATAAGGCGAGAATTAAAAACTTTGCCTCCAATAGTTAATTGGTCTTGTTTTAACATAATTTATATTGGTTTGATTAGTACTATTATTATACCTTAATTTTTAGTTTTTTAGTAAAATTCTCATTAGTATTTTAAGTTTAATCAATCCGTTAAATATATACTTATATTATCCTATAAATTTATACATTTAGAAGCGAGTGACGCGATTCGAACGCGCGACATCAACCTTGGCAAGGTTGCGCTCTACCACTGAGCTACACTCGCAAATCAAATATTAAGAAATCTATAGTAATTATTATAACATAATAACTATTTTATATCATCCAAACTTAAAAATAAAGTACTAACCTTATTTATAAATAAGGTTGGTACTTTATTTTACTTTATAATATCTTATTCGAAATCTTTTCGGTTTGGGTTTCTTGATGGATCGTTAGATAAAAACCCAAATATAAAAAGTGAACTAAAACCTGTAACAATAGCATAAACGAATAGTTTTAAAAAATATAAACTAAGCATAAGAATCCTCCGATAAAATTATTTATTAATAATTATATATCAATTAGTAAGTATTAAGCAATTAAATTTATATATAGGAACTTACTATCTAAATACTAATCCTCAGTGAAATCCGTATCGATAACGGTTTCATCAGAATTTGTTTGTGGTTCATTCTTCACTTCTGGGTTGGCTGAGCTAGCAATTTCTTCTCCAACAGTTTGAGAAATTTTTTGTAGCTCTTCAAGTTTATTTTTCAGATCTTCATTATTAAACTCATCATTTTGTATTACATCACGAATTCCTTTAATCCCTTCTGTAAGAAGTTCTTTTTTCTCTAAAGATATTTTATCTTCATATTCTTTTAATTGTTTTTCATTTTGATAACAAACTAAATCAGCCTGGTTCTTCAAGTCAATTTTATCTTTTTTCTCTTTATCTATTTTAGATGATTCTTCTGCATTTTTTATCATTTTCTCAACTTCATCTTTATCTAAAGTTGATGCATTTTGGATATTAATACGTTGTGTTTTACCTGTTCCTTTATCCTTGGCAGTTACGGATAAAATACCACTTGCGTTAATATCAAAAGTAACTTCAATTTGTGGGACTCCTCTAGAAGCTAATGGATTCCTTCTAGTCTGAAATTACCTAAACTTTTATTATCTTTAGCTAGTTTACGTTCTCCTTGTAAAACTTCAATGTCAACACTTTCCTGATTATCTGTAGCCGTTGAAAAGGTTTCCGATTTTTTTACTGGGATTGTAGTATTTCTAGGAATCATTACTGTCATTAGAGACCCTAACGTTTCAACCCCTAAAGATAAAGGTGTTACATCTAATAACAGAATATTTTTAACCTCACCAGCTAGTACTCCACCCTGCACAGCTGCACCAATTGCAACAACTTCATCTGGGTTTACAGTCTGATTTGCCTCTTTCTCTACTATCTTATAAACCAAATTTTGAACAGCTGGTATACGTGTTGAACCACCTACTAATACTAACTCATTAATTGTATTTCGATCCACACGAGCATCTTTTATTGCAGCTTCTACAGGTAATCGACAACGGTTTATTAGATCTTCACAAAGCTCTTCAAATTTTCCACGTGTTAATATTTCCTCTATATGCTTAGGTCCGTCTTGATTTGCTGTAATAAAAGGAAGATTTATAGTTGTTTCAGATAGATTGGATAATTCAATTTTAGCTTTTTCAGCTGCCTCTGTTAATCGTTGTAAGGCCTGAGGGTCAGAAGCTAAATTAATACCTTCTGTCTTTTGGAATTTTGCAAGAATAAAATCAACAATTTTTCTATCAAAATCATCCCCACCAAGTTTAGTATCACCGGATGTTGATAAAACTTCGAAAACACCATCTCCAACTTCTAGTAAAGAAACATCAAATGTACCACCACCTAAATCAAAGATAATAACTAACTCATTATTTTTTTTTTCAAGACCATAAGCTAATGAAGCTGCTGTTGGTTCATTGATAATTCTTTTAACTTCTAACCCTGCAATTCTTCCCGCATCTCTTGTTGCTTGTCGTTGTGCATCATTAAAATAGGCTGGAACTGTAATTACCGCTTCATTAATAGTTTGTCCCATATACAAACTAACGTCATTCGAAAGCTTTCTCAAGATTTGTGATGAAATTTCCTCAGGACTAAATTGCTTATCCATGTTAGAACAAACAATTTTGACATTATCCTTATTATCACCGACAAGTTTATAAGAAACTTCTTTTGATTCTTTGCTTAGTTCACTAAATTTTGAACCCATAAAACGCTTAATCGATGAGAAAGTGTTTTCAGGGTTAATAACAGCTTGTCGTTTAGCAATTTGTCCAACTAACAAATCTTTATTTTTAGTATAAGCGACAATTGATGGTGTTGTTCTTAATCCTTCCGTATTGTTAACTACTGTGGGTTGTCCACCTTCCATTACTGCTGCAACGGAGTTGGTCGTCCCAAGGTCAACTCCAAATATTTTACTTATGTTAGCCATATAATTATTTCTCCGTAAATTTCTCTATTAAATAATAACATAATTTTAACTTCAAGTTACTAATTTTGTCAAGTAATAAAAAATTATTCTTATCATTTCGAAGGCTTTTTAATAAAAATTTAGTCTACATTTATAGGAAAGAGAGGGATTCGAACCCTCGGTACAAAGAATATTTGTACAATAGATTAGCAATCTAACGCTTTAAGCCACTCAGCCATCTCACCGTAAATATGACTCTGGCTGGATTTGAACCTGCGACCAAGGGCTTATGAGTCCCCTACTCTAACCACTGAGCTACAGAGCCTTACATTCTAATTATAGACTGTTCAACTTAACTTATCGAAATTTTTATTCCTTCGACAAGTACAAAAAGAATATAAATTTTTTATATATTTATGCTTATTGACAAACAGTATATGGTTATGACATATTATGTCCATAGTCTAGATATGCATATGGGGGTTGTATCTCAATTTGGTTAGAGTATCACCCTGTCACGGTGAAAGTTGCGGGTTCGAGTCCCGTCAATCCCGAAATTATATTTAACCTTGATTTGTTTTATTACTAACAACAATGCATTCAGTTGTTAAAATCATACTAGCAATAGAAATCGCATTTTGTAATGCTGAACGCGTTACTTTTGCTGGATCAACAATACCATAATCAAACATATCCCCAAACTCATTTATTTCAGCATTATAACCAAATTCAAAATACTTTTCTTCAACTAAGTCTGTTATAACACTACCATTTTTTCCAGTGTTTTCGGCAATTCTTTTAAGTGGTTCTTTAATAGAATCCGCTAAAATATAAGCCCCAATAAGTTGATCATCTTTTAAATTTTGTTTAGCCCATAATTTTAGTGGTGTTGAGAGATGTGTTAGTGTTGCACCACCACCAGGTATAACACCTTCTTCAACTGCAGCACGTGTCGCGTTTATTGCATCTTCTAGTCGTAATTTTTTATCTTTCATTTCTGTTTCCGTAACAGCACCAACCTTAATAACTGCAATTCCACCAGAAAGCTTAGCAATTCTATCCTTCAATTTTTCAATTTCATATGCTGACTCGTTCATCGCAATTTGTTTTTTTAATTGTTCACAACGATTTTTAATATTATCCAAATTACCTTCAGTAATAATAGTAGTTGAGTCTTTTGTAACAGTTATTCGTGAAGCTTTACCTAATAACTCTAATTCAACACTATCTAAACGTAGACCTAATTCTTCTGTGATTAAAGTCCCACCAGTTAATATTGCAATATCTTCTAATAAAGATTTACGCAGATCACCAAAACCAGGTGCTCGGATGGCAACAACATTAACAATCCCTCTCAATTTATTAAGAACTAAGGTAGATAATGCCTCTTTTTCAATATCTTCAGCAATTATTAGTAAAGGTCTTTTAGTAAATGCAACTTTTTCTAAAATAGGGATTAAATCTTGTTGAACAAGAGTAAGCTTTTTATTTGTAATTAAAATAAAAGGGTTATCGTATTCCACTTCAGATTTTTCAGCGTTTGTAATAAAATAAGGAGAAATAAAACCTTTATCTAGTCTCATACCTTCCGTTATTGCTAACTCAATAAACGTATTATTGCTTTCTTCCAAAGAAATAACTCCATCGCGACCTACAGTTTTTAAAGCTCTTGCAATCATGGATCCAATCTCTTTATCGTTACCAGAAGAAATTGTTGCTACTTGCTCTATTGCCATATTATTTTCAATAGGACGAGCGTAATCTAATATTTGGTTAGTTAAATATTTTGTAGCTTTTTCAAGACCAAACTTTAAAGAAATTGGGTTTGAACCTGCGGCCACATTCTTCATTCCTTTTTTTACAATGGCGTAAGCTAAAACAGTTGCTGTCGTTGTACCATCACCAGCTACATCATTTGTTTTTGAGGCTGCTTGTCTTATTAGAGATACACCAGTATTAAAAATATTATCTTTTAATTCAATCTCTTTCGCAATACTCACCCCATCATTAATTATTTGCGGTGAACCATATTTTTTATCTAAAACTACATTTCTGCCTTTTGGGCCTAAAGTAACTGAAACTGCTTCAACTAAGACTTTCATTCCTTTTTCAAGTGCTTGCCTTGCATGTTCTTGATATAATATTTTTTTACTCACTGTTTTGTTGTATTATTAAATATAAAGGTTTTAGAAATGATAAAGGTTTTGTGAGGTTTTATTTTTTTAATAGTTATAAATAGTGATAATAAAATATGAATAGTATTATTCTGAGAATAACATTATTCATACTTTATTATAGCTAAAATTAACCCCAGTCTTTTTCAGATTGAGAAAGAACGAAATTAGCCACATCTTCAATATCAGTTTCAGCTAGACGACCACCAAAAGCTGGCATGGCATTTTTCCCATTTGTTACCTGATAAGTAATCGCACTAACACTATTCATTTGGTTGTCAGATAAAGCGATTTTCTTTAGAGTTTTTTCAGGCATAATAACATTGTTACCACCAGCATGACATGCTGAACAATTAGCTGTAAAAACGTTTTCCCCATTATTAATGTCTACGGCTTGAGCTGGATTTTGAAAACTAATTAAAGCTAAGCATGCAATAAAGAAACCAAAAAAAAAATTTTTCATTGATAATTCTCGTATAGAGTCTTTTTTAATTTAACAAAATAAAAATCTATTATTTTTTTAATATAGAAAGCGAGATTAAAAATCTTTACTACTTTATTTTTTAATTAATAATAAATTTTACCGCCACCCCATTTCTCAGAAACAATCTTAGGTTGTAATAATATATGGCCTGCAATATCTACTAGATCATTTTCATCTAATGATCTCATTCTTGTGAAAATATTAGCACTTTTAATACTTGGGTGGATCTCTGCAATTGATTCTAAACCATCATAAGTTGTAGGATTTTTCATATAATCAACTAAACCATTAATATTATTACGTGATGGTGTAGCTAAGCTTAAGGCCTCAGAATCAAGACCTAAATTTGGGTTTGTTTTTGTTACCCCACCAACATGACATTGTCCACAACTCGAATTAAATAATCTTTTACCTCTTTTAACTTGTTCTGGAGTTAATACTGTTGTTTTACCATCACTAGTCACAGGTATTGTTCTTGTTGCTTCATCTAGGTCTATAGCTAAAACTGATGAACCAACTGAATTTGCTAAACAAGCAATAGTTAAACTTATAAAAAAATTTTTTAAACATATTAGATTAAACCTATAAAATATTTTAATTACTGAAACAAAAAAACAAGAATTACCAACAACGTTTACTTAGATTTATTAGAATAAATTTTTGGTAATTTTAATTGTTCTTTGATTTTTTTGGCAATTAAGCCTCTAAGTCGGATATTTTCCCAACCAGCTGCAAGAGCGATACTGACTAAAAGAACTTGACTAAATAGTAGTATTGGGTCAAGTCGCCATCCATGAATAATTAAAATAGAGCCGTAAATCAATCCTAATGTTGTAAAAAAAATATCTTCGTCACGTGATAGTTCTGGTCTTATAATCCTTAAAAAATATAAAATTAATACCCCAAGAATTATTATAAGGCCTAAAAGAAAATTTGCTCCAAAAGCTATGTTTATCATGAATTATTAAACTTTTGATAAATTATTTATTATTGAATTAGAAACTATAAAACCTTCTATCTATTTTTTCCTTATAGAAATATAAAAAACAAAAATTAAAAAACTAACTTTTAAAATTTTTGTTTTTAATTACTATTTTTTTGGTGGTACACGAGTTAAAGCATCTTTTTTACTGACAAATAATAATGCAAGACTGATAGGTAAAACTACAATAAGCCCACCAGCAATTAAGCTGGATAAAAAATTTGTTAAGGATGGTGTCATAATTTTATATTTTCTTTCTTTTCTCTAATAAAATATATTTTCTTGAACTATGCAAAACATCTAATTCTAGAAATAGAAACCAACAGTAAATTTTTTGAAGGACTATAAACAAACTTATTAAATTATATAGTATATATTATAATAATCTATTTATATAAATAATAAGATTACATTCTATATAGTATTTTGACTACAGATAATAGATTCATATTGGACCTTTTATTAAAGTATACTACTCTATCTAAAATCTTTCCTTTATAATGTACAATGCAATATTATTTCTTTATATATTATTATTATTCTTTTGACAAAATATTTGAATAATATTGTATCTCTTTCTAATTTCAGTAGAGTAATAAATAATAAGCGTAGTATATTTTTGTAGATATTAAGCTTATTATTTAGTTTAATGATATTAAAGAGTAGTAGAAACTGAAATGCATGTTTTTTTATTTTTCTTTTTAAAAGAAACTAATCCTTCTGTAAGTGCGTATAAAGTGTAATCTCTCCCAACCCCTACATTATCACCTGCTTTAAAACTTAATCCTCTTTGTCTTATTAAAATATTACCAGCC
>JARUPZ010000763.1:0-29514 GCA_031213475.1 Nereocystis luetkeana | reverse complement strand
AGCAGGCTCTTCTCCCCCCTTCCCGCTACGGTACGTGCCTTCATTTTTATCGCGAGAAGATTTCAGCCTTTTCTTCCCTCGTCGACTCGCATCGAATTGTGCCTACCCACGCTGCAAGGCGCTCTCAACAATTGAATCCTTTTTTATTTTTATTTTTGCAAATAAAGTCAAATGTCCGACCCACCTGGGGCTCGAACCCAGGACTCGAACAAGTAGAATTCGAGGTTAACCACTCCTATTGCTGTTGTTGTTGTTCTCACATTAATAACTCTCTGACGAAGGAGTCCGTGGTCACACAAAGGTGCTGGAGCCCTAGGAAGATCCGAAAAACAAAAAAAAACGAAAATTCGGCTGCCTCAAAATACACGAGACGAAAAAAGCGCACACAAGATAAAACCAATGTGCAAAACTGAACTAACATGGCCGCGGGTATATCCTCTCAACTATAACATAGAAGAGTACCCCCGTTCCCACCACTAACCAACTCGTGGCTGCTGACTACAGCGGATGCTGTCTGAAGTGCTGCCTGCACCGTACGAAACGCACGGTAGTCGTGAAAACGAAAGAGGAACAAACCTGCCTGCTATCTGGGGTGCTGTCAGAGTGAAGACTCGCGGATATGCAGTGAAAAAAGGAGCAATCGAACCTTACTACCACACGAATATCAACGATCGCCATAATCTCTTCCTGAACTGTCTGACACAAAAAGGTGCAGCACAGTTATGATACCACGTCCCTGATAATTGCGTAGGTTATTCCCCATGAAGGGTATACAACTCGTTAAACTACAAAGACCAGCAGTGACGACGTTTATAACAAGTACCGGTAGATACTATTCTGCCTCGTGAAAAACAATACCAGGAAAAAACAAACTATGACTGCTTCTCTCGTGATGATAGTGTGCGCGCAGATCATGGGTCTCCATGCACCGTCTTCCTGCCGCTCTTCATGGCCACATCATCCCGCATCATCGCCTTGGCCCAGTCCACCCGCTCCTTTGCGCGTGCACTCGTTGACATTCCCTTCCAGTCGTTTCCCTTTCTCTGTCATCCTGAAAAACAAAATGCTCCTCGCACTTGCGGTTCTGATCTGGAAAATGAAAATTCTCGCGCAGGAGGAGGTCAATCCGTCTCTTCCCCGCACGTCGACGCTCAGTCTCCCTCCTCCCTCGTCGTCGAATCCAGCCTCCTACCGGCGCAATAGACTGTGCCGTAGTGTGGCCTGTGGTGGCGCCTGCCTCCGCGCACGGACACCCCGATTGAGCATTGCTGCTCTGCCACAGCTGCCTAAAAAAGACGCGCGAATCGTAGGTATCCGTGCCTGACGCACCACGTAGGACCCAACTCTACTGCCGCCTGAGCCTCGCGGCCACAGGCAGCAGCAAGAAGGTATCACTCCTTGAGGGTGAGTCCGGCCTTACACCCGCCAGAAAGACCTACCCCACTCGCTATTAGCCTGATAGGGCATGCCTCGCAGCATTCCTTGCCGAGGCAGCGAGGGGAACGGAAGCTGTATGCACTTCACTGACGAACGTTCCGAACTTGGAACGTTTGCGCTTTTTTTTCGCGCTCTTCGGTTTTCACTATTTGTAATTGCTAGAGTAATACCAATCTGACCGATGATGTAAGCTCCGTTTGATAGTAATATCAGAGATAGAAGTTAAAACGGTTGGGCTGTGAGTTGGGTGGACTTCCCGCCTAGATATTAGTTGGTTGGCGAAGTCGGCCAAAAATACGCTATTTGGCTTAATTTTACACTCAAAAAGTATGAATAATCGGCCAGGTTTATCTCTGGTTGTGATCGCGAAACGGATAATACCTTTGGGTCGTCTTAGTTTGTCAGACTTTATAGGGATGCGCCAGAAACATGGGCATGCCGTTTCCGTTCGGAGGTCTCTTGCTGGTGTTACAATTTGTTGGGACGGCAAGACTTAGTGCATGAATATTCGTGCGGCACGCAGTAGTAGCACACTACCAGAAAAAATAAAAATAACACAAAAAAGTAATACAGAGAGCAGATTGGACCCTCTTCTATGACAGGAGAAGAGATACCAGGTAATAGACTACCCACCGCCAGTGATTCAACTTTTTTTTCTTCTTTTTTTTTTAATCCTCCGGTGGATTGGTAAAAATAAGCTTAAGCTCACCACACTTCCACGTTCCCGTGCCGTGTGTCAATTTAACCTATAGCTCCCGTTGCAACACAGGCTGCTGTTGCTACTGGCGCTGGGCACGTTGCCCGACCTGACTGCCCCCGAGAGGGGCAGGTGCGGTGGAGATAGTGTATGCGGTTGAAAGCCTGGTAATTACCTGGGATCTCCCCTCCGATATGCCCGGCGCGGATGCTCGTCGGCGCGTTTCAGTTCAACGCTGCAAGCCCTGAGCCAACCCCCACGACCGTGGCGACATGCCGAAGTATTTGCCAGCGGGGTTGACGCAGTACGTGCTCAACAACTTCTCCAAGAAATCTCCCCCGTACCACGTCACCCAGGACGACGTCTCGACACCTCTTCAAACGACTCCAAGTGGGAAAAATTACCGGACACCAATCGGTTCGAGGTCGAGGTGGCGCCATCGCGGTGATGTACGAGACGCACGGGACAGGACTATCCCGTCCGTCCTGGGAACGGGAAATGGACCTTCAGCTTTCTCGCCACGCAATTTTGCGCTACTGGGCCGGCACCCCGAACCAGCACCGCCAAACCAACCGCCTGTACCGCCGGATGAGAATCGGCGCGGCACAACGGGAGCTCTCTCGGAGTAAGGGCGAGCGGTTTCTGGCACCCGGCTATGGCTGCGTCTCGCACGCTGACTGGCTCCGCCGATACTGCAACACCGTGCTTCCCAACGGGGCCCATATTTGGTACAAGGGCGACGACGGGCTGAGGTGGCTCGGGAAAATCAGCGCGACTACGCCCACGGATGGAGTATATTTGGTTCAATTTTTGGACGACCCGGGACCGATCAAGCTTCCTCTTTCTCCGGCGCGCTATACGGCTTCGACGAGAGCTGTACGAGGCTCTTGGTGTCTGCAAATTCACTTGGCTAGCGCGTTCGCACGGGGGGTCCAGCGTAACATAGACGAATCTCGAGGTGCCGCCGTGGATAGCTGATCTTCGCTTCTCGGCTTCGCTCGATTTTTTTTCTTGACGTTTTCCTGGATTTTGGGCGGTGGTCTTTCTACTTGTTGACGTTTTCCGAGTTTTCGGGTCGAGGTTTTCTCTGGCAGGTGGGTTCCTGGGTTGTTCGTTTGTTTGCTTTTCTTGGGCTTGGTTGGGGATGTTTTTTCACGTATTCTGTCCTGCCTACCCCCCCTGCTCAGTGTCGGGGCTGGTTTGGGTAATCGGGCCACTCATTTGTGGCACAGGACACGTTTCCCGAGTGGCAGGCTAGGTTTTCGGTGTTTCTTGACATCTTCCGTGATAGTTTTCTTCTCGTCTTTTTTATATTAACTTTTCATTTTCCCTGCATCTTCCCCGTCCCCCCCCGTCGCGGGTGACATGGCGATGATTTTTCGTTGACGGTTTCTTCCTGCCCCTTAAGGCTACGCCTTCCTTTCATTATGTTTTACTTACTATGCCGGCTTCGTTGCCTTGCCGTTCAGAGGTTTGCGAGTGGGTTTTGAGGAGCCGCATCTTCGACTCATGTTCTAGTTTGTGGAATCGGGGTTTCCATGAATTTCCCATAATTCTGCATATACGGCTCATCAAAGTGGGCTAGTGTTATGGTACTGCTTTGTACCAGTATGAGGTCGAAATCCCGGTAATTACCTGGGTTCTGGCACTGGGATCGTATTTGTAGTACTTGGAAGGCGTATCTTAGGTGGAAAACCAGGGGTTTTCCAGATAGGCACTAGCGTGGTCTCTGTCTCCGCCGTGCACGAAAGGAATAAGGTGACTCTTCTATCTCTAAGCGAACATCAACGTGAGTACCAACGAGTGCCGGCTTAACAAGCAGACCAGTCCAGGGATACAAAGTGTCCCGCTCTCCGTGATCTTAACACTATCCACCCGGGAGAGTCATCTCTCCCGGGTAGTGTGGGGCTTGCGCAAGCTCACCCGCTAACAAAAACCGAGGCTATGAGGCCTTCCCGCCGGACTCGGACCAGTTACGGTCCACCCTACCCGGTGGTGCGTTGGTCCTCGACGATGCAAGAGCGGTTCATGGTTGAGCTAGCAAGTACCATGCCACACCCTCCGTGGCATCGGATGAGCTACCAACTAACACACCAGACGAAATATATTGCTCTACGAGATTTTGGTTAGCCTTAAGGTCTTCGCTGAAGAGACACGCAGCTCAGGGCGAAGCACCGCTCAAACACCCGAGCCAGGGGTGCTCATCACCCACTGGACACTGAGCATGCTAACGAGAGAGACGTAAAAACCTTGGTATGTTGAGAGGCCAGGCTCGGTGCTGCCGGTACCTTCGCCCCTGCCACCATCGGCACCGGCGCAGTCGATGGCGATGGGTTGATGCGCCCTGAGTTGCAGAAGACCTCTCTGTGTGCTCACAGCGTGGTATCAATAGCACTTCTTGGAGTCGCCGGGAAATACGTACCCCGTACCAAACAAGCCTCCCTACAAGCAAGGACACCCAACTATGCAAATAGCAGGATAGTTGGCACCGCCGCCCGCAACTAAGTATAATACCTAGCCAACCAATAACTAGCTGGCAACTATTAGTCAGCCAACTCACAGCTCTGTAAAACGGGGTTTCTATTCGCGATCAGATCGGTACAGTAGTGATGAATATATAGCGCGGTCGATAATCGAGCCCGATACGATATCGAACGGGAATCGAGCTCGATACGATGCCGGTAAACGCAAAATAAAATCGATACCTGGTACGCGATATTGCTGTGCCGATACGTAGACGAAAATTCAAGAGTCATTTATTTGCGTTTGTTTTTTCCGCCCGACAGCAGTGTTGCAGCATGAGAGCTTCCGACGTTTGATCACTCTCGCAAGCGTTCTCCGGAACAAGAGTAAAAACGAAGGGGAAAACGAGGCAGAAGAAATTGTTGGAAATCAGTAGGCTATTGGGCTAGAGTAGTCTACTGGGCCTACAGTAACGTATTGGACTACAACATGCTTCAGCGTTGATCACTCATACACGTTCGCCGAAGAAAGGAGCAAAAAAAAACAAGAGAAAAACAAAAAATATACTTATTGGGCCGTAGTAGCCTATTGCACTATATATAGTAGTCTATTGGACCTAGAGTAGTCTGTTGGACTACAGTAGCTTCAACGTTGATCACCCATAAACATTCGCCGAAAAGGAAGAAAACCAGGGGAAAACCCAAGCAAAGGGGAAATCTATCAATGTACGAAGTCTAACGCCCTTCTGCACCTACTCCTGTTTACATTCGCCGCTACCTACTTCAATTGATGTCCTTGCACCTTCCTTCTCAATACATGATCTTCTACCTTGTACGCTTACTTCCTCGGCCGCGTCCAGGCTCCACCCCCCCCGCCATCGGTGTGTGTCTGTCAGCCCCCCCCCCCCCCGCCTCGGCCAGCTCCTTCTCGCTTCCTGCCGATCCCTGAGCTGGAATTTTTCTAGCACGACACCCTCCGCGGAATGTCGACCTGTGCGTGTGGTCACAGAGACGACTTGAAGCAGGCGTTCCTCGTAAAAACGTGTAAGGGAGGGGATACCATAGAACCCTCGTACGACTACGGCCATGTATGATATCGAGTACCCCCCCTCACCTCCACCCCCTACGATGCAAGCAATGTCTGCCTGGTCGGTGAAAACCCGACATGCTCCGTCCCGGCGTTGTAGGGATGCGAGGGTCTATGGTCCTAAGACTACGGCCATGCATGAGAGATCGAGTACTCGTACATCTCTCCTATCGAGTGCACCCCCCTACGATGCTTGCAAGCCAGCTGGTCCATAAATTTGCTGACATATATACCCTCTATCTATGCACTATACTTCGAAGCATACCCCGAGGCGCTCGAAAGCTTCCACCGCTAGAGAAGGTGGCAAGTTTTATTTTGGCTCCCGTCGGTCGAAGGACACACACGCACACGCGCGCGTCTCGGACGAGCGTACGCGTAGTGTTGACGCTTGCTGCGCGTCTCGGCGGCATATTGAGGCACACGGCTGATTGATCCATCGTGGTCGAGCGCTTGTACCTGCCTCCTCGCAGGTTTGTATATACCTGCTTCTGCGTGTTTGCTTTTGGTTGAGGTGGGTTTCTGTGTAGATGTGGGCGACGCGTCCAGCACAGGATGGAGTTCTTCTTTTTTTTGGCAATGCCATACACGGCATGTAGGTGGTGGCTTATTATTTTCTGAGCTCTCTCCTCCCATAAAAGGAGCTCAATGTCTCGAAAATCCGACACGCCAATTATTCCCAGGAGTTTGCTTTTTGCGCAACCCAGGGGGAAACAAGCAAAAAGAGAGAGAGAGAGAGAGAGAGAGAGAGAGAGAGAGAAAACGGAGCCACCCTCGCCATCTCGGAATTGAAAACAGCCTACTTTCAAGTATAGTACGTATACCGTAGGTTAGGGTTTTCGTCAAAAATTACACGTACGTAAATGAAGCGTGTTTTTTTTCAGTTTTTGTTTTGCTTGATTTTCGTACACCCCCCTCCCCCCTCCCCCTGTCTGTAGCGCTCTTCACAAAAAAAGTTGAATGCCCATTTTTATTTTTCGTTTCGTGTTTGGTGTACCCTTACGCAACCCGATCAGCATTTCTATGAACTAAATGCTTCGTGCCGGCATACTATTGACCATGGTAATCAGGACCCATCACATATACCCAAAAAACTACCTGGTGTATGTTACAGTATTTTCACTACTATGGGGGACCATAGTAAAAGGGGACCAAACATCGTTAATAAAAATAGCAAGGCATATAGGTTTTTGTATGTACCGTAGGTCCTACCAGGTATTTAATATGTCCCCCCGTAATATTGTAAGCATGTTTGGTCCTCATTACTACTAACTGTATGTTCCGTCCCAGTTTTTTTGCTACTATTATTCCGTTTGCCAGAGCCGTTTGCTACTATTCCGTTTGCCAGAGCTGACAACGTGCAGCTCCTCTTCCATTAATTCCACCCACACATGAAAGGGTAACCTATACCCGGTAGTGGTTAGTATAAGTAAAACCACCATACTATTACGGGGGGACCATAGAAAATAGGACCGAAATATTGTTATTAATAGTACAAATTGGGAAGTACACAGGTTTTTGTATGTACCGTAGGTCCTATTTACTGTGGTCCCCCGAAATAACCGGGGGTAGTTGCTCAGTTGAGGAGCTGCACCCGGTAAAAAAACGCTGAGCCTAAAAGTGCAACTCCTACTGCAGCTGTGGGGTGAGACTGTTCTCCCACGGTGTGCTCTCGGTTCGGAGCTTTCCCACAAAAGGCCGCGCCTCTCTCCCCCTCACGACGACGTCCACATCCATCCGCACAGACCCCCTTATATATACCGCTGCGATGAAGGGTTCCCCGCCCTCGACTTTTTTTGGTGAAGAATCCCCCAAGTCGCCGCTACATCTATCTGCTAGTTAGTTGCAGCTCGCGGGAGATCGCGCGCAGAAGAAGCGGTATATATATACGGTGTGTGCCGATGAAGGATAAAAACTTTGTCGATTTCGATTTCGATGTTCGATATTTATTTGTTGCATGATATATATGATGATAATAATACGGGACAGAATGGTTCAGAATGAAAGAAAAAACGGGGGGCGGTTAGTGCCAGGGGATGTGGAGGAGGGGGAAATGAGTTCGATATATATTATGCTACAGTATGTATGTGCCGTACGAGAATATACTCCGTACCTCGATATTCCGATATATCGATATATATGTCGAAGTTTCGATATGATATCCAGCAAGACTTTTTGTAGTATTCACGTATTCAGGTATGAACATGTATGTGGGTGTGTCAGTTTGTTCGACAACAGTGAACCGTTCTTTCTACATACATCCAGCACACCCACAGCCTCCCGGTGTCCGCGTTGACCCTTCATCCTGCAGAGAGATACAAGCTGTGAGGCGGGGGGGGGGGTATTATCAGTACCAGGTACTATTACGGGGGACCATAGTTAATAGGACCAAATTTTGTTAGTAAAAATGTTTAAATATATAGGTTTTTATGTATACCACAGGTCCTATTAACTATGGTCCCCCGTAATAGACAAAGTAAAATGCCATGCCAACGCACTGGTGGGCACATACATGGGGGAGGCATGGGTGGATAGGCGGCGGGTATATATCAGGCCGTTTTTTGTGAATCTAACAGACATTTCGACATTAAAATATTTTCAGAATTCGCCATGGATGGATATACTACGTACTGTGACACGCTGACCAATACACGCCCATAGTGCAGAAAAAGTCCTGTGGCCACACCCACGCGTCATACATACGCTTCGAACTATACACCATACAGACAGTAATAGTAGCATATATATACCAGGAACAATATTTTTCAGTCTGGACGGAAATGGAAGGACCGGTGTGCTATAAACATATACCTGGTATACCAAAGGGTTCTTACATTTTTGTGTCCATAGTGGTACACACGTTCATGTGTGTCCACAGGTCCTTTTTTTACAAGCAGCCATGTCATGATGCCACTCCCGACTGAATGCAAAACCGGTACGATACGACACATACATTCCTATTATTACTACTGTCGTCGCGCTTTTGCCATCCGACAACGTATTCGTGTATCGTAAGTACAGGTCAATGATCATGGTTCCAGTCCGATATGAACCGGATATCCTCTTTATCCCGCATGCAGACGTAAAATAGTACCTGGTATTTATTTTACGTATCAGGTATATATATATACCTGGTATATGTATATATACATATAATAT
This sequence comes from Nereocystis luetkeana, assembly GCA_031213475.1. Lineage (NCBI taxonomy): Eukaryota > Phaeophyceae > Laminariales > Laminariaceae > Nereocystis > Nereocystis luetkeana. Next base: position 20,675 of record JARUPZ010000763.1, on the reverse strand, counting down.
ATATACTGTTGTATACCTTGGTATATATTACATGTATATATATTTATGATATATATACATTTTTTTTTTTTTTTTTTTTTTTTTTTTTTTTCCATCCCATTTATTATCTTCGCACATCTTCTTCTCTCTCTCCTTCCAACTCGTAACTCAGATCCGGGGTCACATAGCAGGCTCTTCTCCCCCCTTCCCGCTACGGTACGTGCCTTCATTTTTTATCGCGAGAAGATTTCAGCCTTTTCTTCCCTCGTCGACTCGCATCGAATTGTGCCTACCCACGCTGCAAGGCGCTCTCAACAATTGAATCCCTTTTTTATATTTTTGCAAATAAAGTCAAAGTCCGACCCTCCTGGGGCTCGAACCCAGGACTCAAACAAGTAGAATTCGAGGTTAACCACTTGAACCACCGGGGCGACCGGCTTGTCATAAAATGATATATATACATAATATATACCAGGTATATATTACCAGGTATACATATACCAGGTATATATAATGATATATATATACATATAATATATACCTGGTATATATTATATGTATATATACATATAATATACCGTATATATATCACTCTTCCAGATTTGATTGGTGAAACGTCATCGGCCAATAACAGGAGTCAGTCACGAGGGGTGGGCTGCATTCTTGGTGCAATTTTGCCAAATATTCAGGTCTGATTGTGATATTAGCACCTACCATGCTTTAAGCCTTTGGATTCTACCGCTGTTGTTGTGGTTATCTTTTTATATTAATATGTGGATGTGGTATGATTGGAACATTATGCGCTGCACATTGTTGTCATCGGCAGGCGGCTCATGGAATGAAATGTATGTATGACTCCGATGCACCGAATTATAGCCCTCTTTCCCTTTTTGAAGGCGCTACACAAACGCCTCCCTCCCTACTAGACTAAGTACGAATACTTCGTACTAAGCATTATTAACATTAAAAGTTATTATTCGGTGTTCTCCTCCGTACCACGGAGGATAATCAATCATATTTTCGCAGGCACGCCTGTTTTGTGTATTTATCATTATTATGCTTGTCATCCGACAATGTGCAGCATGAGCTTCATTCAACGTCTTTGTCACTCAAAACATTCCTGAAAGAAGAAATCCCCGGAAACAAAAGGAAACCTATGCACAACAACGTCTAGCTACAACTTATGTCTACTTCCCTTTATATGCTTTATCTGCGATACTCCATTTATTTTATTTGTTGTTTTTGCCCCTCCCTCCGTCTCAATATGTGCTTTACGTTTTATTCTTAAACCCTACCCTGGTAAGCTGTGTCCAAGCAACATCCCACGCCATCGGTGTAGGCCTGTCACCCCCCCCCCCCCCCCCCCTGCTCTTTCTCATTTCCTGTCGATCGATAAGCTGGAGTTAGAAGCGCGACACCCTCCTCGAAATGGCGACCTGTCTGTGTAGTCACCGAGACGATGTGAAGTATAGGCGTTCCTTCACCACTCCTCTCGTCCCCATCCACCCACCACATCCCTCCCCCCCACGACACTATTATAGCCGCGAGCTGGTCGATGAGCTTACTGCCCACTACCCCGAGACGCCCAAAGCTTCCAACTAACTGCTAAGGTGGCAAGTTTGTATGACTCCGTTCGTCAAAGGACACATGCCCCGGACGAGGGCAGTGTTGGCGCTTGCGCGCCTCGGAGGTAGAGGCAGCTGATCCATCGTGATCAGCACTGCCTCCTCGCAGGTGTATCCGCGCTTGAGGGTCAGCATGGATGACGTCCAGCATAGGATGGGCTTCTCCCTATACTCCCTGTTTTGGGAGCGTCCCGGAGACCTCCTCTCCTGACAACAATGTCCATCCATCCGCAGATTTCGGTCTGCGGTGAACGGTTCGCCGCGCTCTTCACTTTTGGTGTCGATTTCCTAGCCGTTTCAACGCACGGGACACCGCGTGGACAAGCGGTTGTGGTGCTGATATACCTGCGCCTTCAGGTTGAGCAAAAGAGGGAGTGTATATTATTATTATTTCCCTTGCCATCCGACAATGTGCAGAATGATCTTCAACATTGATCACTCATCACTTTCCTGGATTATCGGCATAGACGGGAGTTAAACTGTTGTTGTTGTCAGACCCTCTCTGTGCTCTGTATAGATTTTCCATTTCAATTTTGGTTTTCCTGTGGTTCTCGTCTTTTTCGGGGAAAAAGCGTCATTGTATGAGTGACCAACGTCGCGAACCTACTGTATGTATAGACCACAACAAAAGCTACTGTAGGTAGTATTAAAAGTATACCAGGTATAGTCTACTGTGCTGTTGTTGTATAGTTCAACATCATGATTCAGTAGGTTTCCTTTTGGTTATGGTTTCCCTTTCGGTTTCTTTTTTCTGTTTTTCCGTCTCGATTCTACGAACTGCTGTACAGTTTTGGTTTCTTCTCTTCTCGTGCGCTTCTCTCCTGCACACAGGGCGAGAGAGAGCCTTCTTATGTATGTGTATACTGTTTGTAGGGGGGGGAAGTATAGACTAAAAATGTTACGTAACAAAAACGCTAATTAAGAATGATATAAAATACCAGGTACCCTCTTCGTATATAAACTCGATTCGCACCACGTTCTCCCCCACTTTTAACCTGACGTTTATCTTCGAGTATAAAAGTCACAGGAACCCTGAAGAGACTCCGTGTCTGCAAATTTCAAGTTTTACCTCCGGCTTTCTCGGTATTATACCGGACTCGGTTATTCTCACGTATCGGGCCTTTTTTTTTCGTAGTACATGGCAAGTAGTAGTAGTAGTAGTAGGCGATGATCGCAAAATAAATATGATTCATATTATTGCTCTCATCGTTCCTATCCTTCCTGGGCGTTTTCTAATAAGCAAGTGAGTGATTTTTACAGAGGTCCTTGAGCATGAGAGACACTCCCCCTTTTTCCTTCTTGTTAGGGATGAAGGTGAGAATCAAACCACGCCCTCGCTCTTCTTGATAAAGTCCGTCGTATACGTATACAGACGAAAAATGTTACACAACAAACGTTATACTATTACGGGGGAACATAGTTAATAGGACCTATGGCATACATGAAAAACTATATATTTAACCATTTTTACTGACAATATTTGGTCCCATTGACTATGGTCCCCCGTAATAGAGTTCAAGGATTATTATGAACTCGATTTCCACCACACTTTTGGGTTTTCATCCACAACCCAGTAGCCTATGCCACCACGAGAATCCCCGGGATTGGGGGACACAAAACGTACCAAGAATAAAGGCGAAACGGGTAACGTTCTTCCATAATTTAATGGTTTCTGGTTCAAACTGCGATTCAACACCCAGCGCGCAAAGCAAAGCGCGACGTGAGCCTGGCCGACCTTTGGCGAGAGTGACGAGCTGGCAGGACATGGCAGAGGAGGAATCTATGGAGGAAATCCAGCTGAAGGACGGCTTGGCACCGGCAGCTCAGTACACCGTTGCTTCGCCCCCAGCAATGAATGCTTGGGAGAGGGTCGGAAGGAACACGGCCATGGGAGGTGCGAGTCTACCTACCAGTACCTCGTACTGCTGTCGTGTGTGGTGTCCTCACTGCTGTCCAGCTGGTGTACATACTGTTGTTGCTGCGATGCGATCGACGCTGATTTGTTTCCGCGTACTGCACTCGTGTCCACAGCAGCAGTGTCATAGGCTTGTCTCGAGCCCTGCTGCTTGCTGCATGCTCGCGCTGCAGCTTTTACTGCAGTCGCTCGGTTTGTGGAACCTGCGTATAATCTCAAGCAAACGCCCAGCAAACCTTACGTACGTACTACACAGGTAGCTGCTGCAACCCCCCCCGCACTCTCAAGCTCCCAAGTTCCCATGCATAAGACAGCATTTCTGTACTGCAGTACATAGTCTACTGCTGTACCTGGTGTACGAACCTTTCACTGTCTTGGTGACCGCTGCTTGGTGGCCGTAGCTGTAAGTGCAATGGGCGTGCTTGGCCTTGCGAGCAGGCCGTGTAAAACCCCCCACAGCAGTCCCAAGTCCCAGTACCGAGTACCTGGTATGTTCGCACCTGGTATACGTCTCGTACTGTTTTACAGCAGTAGTCTACTGACGTGTGCTGCAGTAGTCTGCTGCCGTACCTGATACCACCGTATACGAACTGTATGGCATCTTGGCCTTCACTGCTCCGGCGTTGCAGCTGCAAGCAACAGCAGTTGTGAGGTGCGCGTGCTTAGCCTTGCGGGCCTTGTGGCCAATCATCATGCTTGCTGGCTACGTGAAGAAAGCGACTTATTTCTACTATTACGGGGGACCACAGTTGATAGGACCTACGGCGTACATAAAAACCGATATATTTTACCATTTTTACTAACAAGATTTGGTCCTATTAACTATGGTCCCCCGTAATATTAATACTACACAGCTGTACAACAGTATCTACAGCAGTAGCTTTGACTGTACGTACCGTGCTTTGATATTACGAGTAATAGCATCTGCTCGTGCTGTAAGTGCATGTCCGAAAATGTAAGAATCGTTTGTGGACTAATTTTAATGCATGCACGGGTCCTTACTTTGACAGACAGATTGGTACTATTAATAGTCTACGGCTCTACCGGTAACCAGTACGGAATCGTAAGGACCGTGTTTTGAGCATTAAGTTTACTACCACACACGTTCCGTGGGTTTCCGGACAGATTTGTATACCACTGTACTCGGCAGTCTACTGGTCTATCAATACCAGTATGTCGGCCCTGTCTCTGTCTGACAAGCAACCATACCATATACGAGAGCAGAGCTGTAATACTGGACGCACAGAAAGGCAGAGAGGCGGATGCACGAGAAGGAGGAGGAGGAGGAGGAGGAGGAGGAGGCGGAGGAGGGCGAGCGTGGGGGGGCGGAGGACGACGCGGAGGCACGTCGTGCCGAAGCGATATCAATAGCTTGGCGGCATCCTTCAAGCGTGTATATACCGTGCGACACCCCCGAGATGAACCCTTTTAGAAGTGCAGTCCCGTTTTGGGGGCAATCCAGTAAAGTCAACAGTAAGGCTCATTCTTACCGGAGAGCGTTTTTTCCATAATTTCCAAAGTTTGAAAATAATTGGAGATATGTATCAATATACGGAGACGTTCTGTCACTATTCGTGAAATTCTCCAGAAGCAAAAAAATCAAGTTCGTTAAGTTTCACAAACTTGGGGAAAAAAATCAGGAAAATATGGAAGATTGAAAGATTGCGCGAAAAAAAAAAAAAAAAAATTGGAAAAAAAAAAAACTCTCCGATAAGAAGGACCCTAAGTAGTTTGTACCCAAAACGAGACTGCAGTCCTACAATAATAGAAGGGTAAAACCCTCCTGGGACTTCGAAGCAGCGACCAAACAACGATAACGCAACACATGTTGGTGTTGTCAGCCCTCCACGGGGAGCGTGAGCCGCCAGCACTATGGGCGTATCTGCATGCAGAATGCGCCCCATGCCGTACGGCTCCTCGCATGCAGTAGCAACTCGGACTCCAACGTACGAGTATATATCACCCTGCCAATCACACAGTCAAGTGGCCGTTGCCATAATCATCGTCACGTTTTGGTTTATTCTTTGTCATTTTTTCCATCTGAACTCTGAAAAGAGGGCTAACACACACCCTCACGAAACGAACTTCCAAGCTGATTTGCTTGACAACTGCTGTGAGAGGGGAAACACCGAGCGATAATGCGCCCGTCTATATATATATATACCAGGTAATGTATATGGAAAGGCCACGACGGGATATATGGAAAAGCTTTCTGGTTGCGCGTTCCCCCCCCCCCCCCCATGTTTTTTGTAGAAAATCAGCTCGGAGATTCGCCCCAGGAGGGGAGGGGGTGTTATGTAATCACCCGTGTGATAACGGTATATTATTATTCTTATTCTTGCCATCCGACAATGATGTGTAGTGTTGTTCTAATAAACGACTATTAATAACAGAAAGTGAAAAACTCTCCAGAACAAAAGCGCGGCAGTATCCTACGACAAATCAGAACTGATGTGACGCTCATGAAGACTACTACAACCAACACCCCTCCATCTCGTCCACCAAAAAACGACCGTTCCCCTCCTTAAGCACCCCCTAAGAAGCATCTACCAAAAAGCCGCTGTCCATCATATTGAATGTGCAGACTTTGATGAAATAGGGTAGCAACTGCTGCAGGACTCACTCACTATCACTTGCTGCTACCGCTGCTGTGTATACTGATTCAATATATTCATAGGATAGAGTATGGAAAACGGTGAAGGTCGCGTGGCTCGTTTGTGGTTCCAGGTTTTAGTACTTGTACAAGTAGAAGCGTTCTTGGCTGCTGGTGCTGGTTCTGCTGCTGCTGCTGCTGCCTGTACAGCACTTGCCGACAACGCGTTTGCCGTGAAACACAGCAGCACAGAAAAAAAAACCCAGCAAAACATTGCCGGGGTTTTCCAGGAAAGCGCTGTGCGTTTTTTCGTTCTGTCCTTGCGTGCAAAGCCGAATAGCCTATAAAGCTAGAAAGCGCATGCCAGGTGCGCCAGTTTACCGAGGCTTTTCGCCGCGGGTATGGTCCGACGCCACTTTTCGAAGTTACACCCGCCGTGCTTGTATAGAGCAGCTGTGCTTGCGTAGAGCAGAGGCGTTTGTCGGGGGTGCGTCGTGCACGGGGGGGGCAGCGCGCAGCTTGGGGAGCGACCAGCTGTTGTCTCCCTCCCATGTGCACGCTCAACCGTGGTATAGAACTACTTACAGATATCTCACTCTCTGAGCGTGCGCGGTTGGTTCATCCCTGGCCTCTCAGAGCTCCCACTTGGGAATAGCCTCCTTTTGTTACTTGCCGGACCTTTCCAGCGGTTCTTGGTTTTCTCCATTTCTCATGGCACTTCCTCTTTTCCTTTTTTCTTCTTTCGTTTCGTGTGCGTGCGTGTACTCGGGGCACGGCACCGCGGGCGAACCCGGCGCGTCGCGGGTGCCAGCGAGTGCTGGCGGGTAGAGGGGGGGCTGCAAGGAGCGCGGTCACCGTTTTCGTGGCTAGGCGTTGCGTGTGCCTCGAGACACGACGGAAGCATGAATGGGGTCTGTCTGGCCTCCATGTGTGATTTTGGATAGAATATGTACGAGTTTATAAGGGTCGTTCGGGATTGCAAGATATTATTCAAGCGGTGCTTATTTTTGCGACCGGGCTGAAGCTCAAACAGAGAGCTATATATCCAGTCTAAGCGCCAACATTGTCGAGCTGCGAACGACGGCCACGGTGAGCACCGGGTTTCACGCGAGGCGGGCGACGGGGCTCACTGTGGCAGAGAGTAAGGAAAACTTTACCCGGACCGAATCGGTGGCAAGGTGGTCGCGAGAGGGGCGGGCGGCGCACGGGGCTGATAGAGAAGCTCTGCTGCTCGTTTTTTTTCTTTTTTGACCGGTGCAAGGTGTTCCAATCAGGCAGAAAATTATTTTATGGGGGGATGGGGATTGTTTTTTCTTTCCAAAAAAATCGGATGCATTTTCATTGTTTTTGCGGTGCTGCTGTGCCGCGTGCTGTGCTTTCTCTTTCGTACATACAGCAAGCATATCAAAAGAAGAAAAGGAATACCCTATCTGGGGTATGTACGTACGTACGTACGTACGTATGGCATGTGAGCGAGCGTAGCGGGCGGGACCGCCGGCGACGCCAAGGGTATGTGGCGTCCGAGCTGTTTTTTCCTGAAGCATGGTGGCGGGACTCTTGGCATTATCAAGTCGCCAATTTGCGACTAAAATCATTAAAAAAAACTATATTCAATGATGGACCTCTCTCTGCTTCGCATAACTTGATGTACTTTTCCTTCCTGAGCGAGCGTAGCGGGCGGCGTAGGCCGCCCGCGAAGCGACGCGCCTTGTATTTCATACCAGGTACCATCATACAGCGGTGGTTACTGCTGTACGGTGCACCAGCAGTTCGGTTTTCCCGTCTATACACGAAATATCAACATGGAAGCATGGTATTCGGCTACAGTGCTACTTGGACCACAGCAGCATCATCTCACCACAACCTATACACTCCCGGGGCTAGAGCGGGCGCTACCGCCCAAGCCGAGCGTACCGCCTTCACAATACAGCACAAAACCCATATAGCATAATACAACTTTAAATGATGGGTTGTTCTTTCTACGTACCCACTGCTGCTGTATCGAGTTGTTTATTGTTGTAACAGGTACTATTTACCAGCACCCCAACAAACGAAATTAATACATGTTGTAGGCCTAGAGTGTGTGAACATATAATCCTGTATCAGGTTGGTTCAAGCACAACCAGGTATTTATACAAAAGCGTTTGAGGGCATCACACACTTACTCGTCCATGACGCCGCCTTTTCCCCCCTATTCCTCGCTGTTTGTTTCCCCTCCCGTCACGCCCCCCCCCCAAAAAAAAAAAAAAAAAAAAAACGACCACGCCTCCTGGGGGAAACCCGAAACAGCCTTCGGGGGCGTGACCGCAGGAACCTTCTTGGCGACATACCGCGGACACTCCGTACCCTTCTACGCGGCGAGCATGGGAGCGAACTACGCCATGGGATCGCTCGCGTTCTTCGGTGGGCGGTTTACTTTTTTTTGCTCTTTTTGACTCCTGGTTGGTCGGTGGTGGTGTTGGTCTGGTGGTGGTAGCGGTGTCGGTGTTGGTGTTGATGGCGGTGGTAGTGGTTGCTGTTGTTGCTTCTGTAGCTGTTCTCGTCCCATGACCCCTCTGCTAGAGCTCTAACCCTCGTCATCACAATATAAAGGGTCCTGATAGTTTGGTGGTTCTTGTTGCTGGTGGTGGTGGTGTGCACTATTGTATCGACTCCGACGATAGCCTATATATAATAGCTGTGTGTGTCCATACTCGACTTTTTTCTTTTTTTTTCACATTTTTGTTGTGTTTTTCCCCCCTCTCTCACTAGTTCCAAAATGGTCCATGTACGCCGCCTACATACCAGGTAACTTTTTTACGTAAAATATAATCGTGCCAGCTGTGAGATCGAAGCGTTTGTCGAGACTCATGTACGCCCGGTATTAACTACAGTACTGCCCACGACAGAGTAGCAAACACATGGACCCTCACCCATCACTCTGGGCGGAAATACAAGAACGGCTCAGGCATTAATATGAATACAAAACGTTCCTTATATTCACGGCCAGAGTGGTATAAATAATACCAGGTATATACAAGGCGCTTCGCTCCGCGGGCGGCCTACGCCGCCCGCTACGCTCGCTCAGGAAGGAAAAAAGTACATGAAATTATGCGAAGCGAACAGAGGTCCACGATTGAGTTTAGTTTTTTCAAGGATTGTAATTGCAAACCGGCGACTTGATAATGCCAAGAGTCCCGCCGCCATGCTTCAGGAAAAAACAGCTCCGATGTCAGCTTGGATGCCACATATACGCTTCGCGTCGCGGATGTCGTACGTACGTACATACACCCCAGGTAGGGTACTACTGTCTGTACTTATTTTCTTCTTTCGATATGCTCTATGTCTGTACTGTATGTACGAAGAAAGCGAAAGCACAGCACGGCACAGCAGCTAAAACAATGAAAATGAAACCGAAAACTCGGAAAGGAAAAAAAAAACCCGCCCCCTCTCGTGTAATAATTTTCTGCCTGATTGGAACACCTTACACCCGGTCGAAAAGAAGAAAAGAAAAAATCGCACAGAAGAGCTTCTCTCTCTGCCTTGTACGCCGCCCGCCCCTCTCGCGACCACCTCGCTACCGATTCGGTCCGGGTAAAGCCTTTATCACTCTCTGCCACAATCAGCCCCGTCGCCCGCCTCGCGTGAAGCCCGGTGCTCACCGTGGCCGTCGTTCGCCAGCTCGAAAACGTTGGTGTTCAAACTGCACACCTCCCTCTTTCAACTTCAGCGTGGTCGCAAAAATAAGCACCGCTTGAATATTATCTTGCCCTCCCGAACGACCTTAATAACTCGTGCATACTCTATCAAAAATCATCAACGGAAGCCAGACAAAGCTCGTTCATGCATCCCTCGTGTCTCGAGGCACACGCGGCAACCACGGGAGCGCACCAATAGTTGGGATAAAGTTTGGAATTACCAACCAACTTCAGCATACGCTTGTCAGCCAGCGTGTAAGCTTGAACACGTGCGCGTCTTCGCCGGAGCGGTTTTTTTAAACCCGTGTTTACTCAACACGTCGGCTATAAGGAGTGGATGCACGCATGTGAAGGCCGCTGTGTTTCGATCGAATAAATCAGCACCCTGCTTCCTAACTAGTAGAGTTGCACCCCGTCTGACTGAGAACCGGGTGCCCGGTGACGGGTACCCGGAACCGTCGGAAGCGGAACCGTCCCGGTCCAACTCACGGAACCGCGGGTATCGGGTACCCGGGTACCCGGGTAACCGTCAATTGCTCTTTACGGAGGTCCCCAAGACTGGGGTATACGTTGATTTACACTCCAGCGACTGTGCCTCTAGACTCTCGCCTCTCGCCCCTGCAGACTACAGACCGAGAATAGAGAATACCCCTATTAATACCTGCCTTGCCTACCACGCCGCCGCTCCAATTCTACAAGGGGAGCAAATAGTGTATGGTGACCGGGTACCCGGGTACCCGTGTCCACCTTACCACGCCGCCGCTCAAACGCGAAAAGGGGAGCGAGCAGTGTATGGTAACCCGGGTACTCGGGTACCCGGGTACCCAGATACCCGTGTCGCCTCATCCGCCGCCGCTCAAACGCTAAAAGGGGAGCAAATAGTCTATGGTAACTCGGGTACCCGGGTACCCGTGTCTTCCGGGACCCGGGTACCCGGTTCCAAATTTTGAGGCCGGGGTGCAACTCTACTATAATAACTAGTCATCCTCCCGATGACCACCACAAGACCATCCGTAGCTAAGATGGCCTTTCGGTGAATAAAGAGGGGGGCGATGTGGAAGCCAGGGTCGGAGATATCGTAGATCTCGTAACACGCACGCGCGAAGGACGCGTCACCGGTCAAGCAATATCATAATCTCGGGTCACGAGCGGTCTCACGTCACTGACGGTGTAGACCCGTCCTCGGGAGTCAGCCATCGGGAGATACTTAATCCGCCGCAGACTCTGGGCTGACAAAAAGTCCCCCACCGAGTCGGTCTAGCGCTAGCATCTCCTTGCTAAATGTCAGCGAAGAACCCTGCTCGGCTTACGTCGGCCGTAACGACGCCTACGAGGGACCTTCGCCTCGCAACCTCATCACGGCGACTTCTCCGCTATATCTACACTGCGACCTCGGTACGAACGACGAGCACAGGTACTATTAATAACTACATTACATATTTATATAGTATACAAGGCGCTTCGCTCCGCGGGTGGCCTACGCCGCCCGATACGCTCGCTCTGGAAGAAAAAATACATCGAATTACGCGAAGCGGACAGAAGGTCGATGATTGAATATACCTGGTATATTTTTATGATTATTGTTGTAGTTGCAAATTGGCGACTTGACAATGCCCAGAGTCTACGTACGTACGTACGTACGTACATACCCCAGGTAGTTTACTGATTTTCTTCTTTCGATATGCTGTATGATATGTACCTGGTATGTATGCACGTGCGAGAAAGCACAGCATGGCACAGCAGCAGCACCGCAAAAACAATGAAAATGAAACCGAAAATTTTGGAAAGAGAAAAAAAATCCCCGTCCCCTCTCTTGTAATTATTGTCTGCTCCTGGAACACCTTGCACCAGTCAAAGAAGAAAAAAAAAAGAATGAACTGCAGAGCTTCTCTCTCAGCCTCGTACGCCGCCCGCCCCTCTCTCGACCACCTCGCCACCGATTCGGTCCGGGTAAAGCTTTCCTCCCTCTCTGTCACAGTGATCCCCGTTGCTCGCCCCGCGTGAAGCCGGGTGCTCACCGTGACCCTCGTTCGCCAGCTCGACGATTTCGATGGTCAGACGGGCGTTCGTCTATGTGTATAGTTCAGCGTAGTCGCAATAATAAGCACCGCTTGAATGTTAGCTTGCAATCCCGAACGGCCCTTATTTATTTATTTATTTATTTATTTTTTTTTTTTTCTTCATCCCATTCATTATCTTCGCACATCTTCTTCTCTCTCTCCTTCCAACTCGTAACTCAGATCCGGGGTCACATAGCAGGCTCTTCTCCCCCCTTCCCGCTACGGTACGTGCCTTCATGTTTTATCGCGAGAAGATTTCAGCCTTTTCTTCCCTCGTCGACTCGCATCGAATTGTGCCTACCCACGCTGCAAGGCGCTCTCAACAATTGAATCCCCTTTTTTTATTTTTGCAAATAAAGTCAAAGTCCGACCCTCCTGGGGCTCGAACCCAGGACTCAAACAAGTAGAATTCGAGGTTAACCACTTGAACCACCGGGGCGACCGGCCTTATGGACTCGTACATACTCAGTCTATTTTTTCAGATGGAGGCAAAAGAGAGCCCATTCATGTTTCCCTTGTGCCTCGAGGCACACACGACGCCTAGCCACGAAAAGCGCGACCGCACTCCTTGCAACCCTCCCTCTACCCGCCAGCATCCGCCGACACCCGCGACGGCGCCGGGCTCGCCCGCGTCGCAGTGCTCCGACTACACACACGCACACGAAACGGAAGAAGAAAAAAGGAAAAAATAACTGAAAGTGCGAAAGAAATTTCAACCAGCCGGTGAAAAAAAAGCGAAAGAGAGCCAGCCTCCCAAACCGCTGAAAAAACAAAATCGACTTTTCTTTTTCCGAGATTTTTTTTCTATTGTTCCGGGAAAAAAGTGTGGCACGAGAAGCAAGCACACAAAGAAAGCAAAGAACGCGAAGAAAGCAAATATCGTAGAAGCGACAAAAAATCGTGGGAGACTCGCTTAGCGTGAGGTAGGTGCTTATGATCAAGTGATTTTAGGAAAAGGGTAACTTTAAGTATGTGTATATATAAAATATACCAGGTACCAGGTATATATAATAAATGTATTACGTACATATATAAAAGATAGTATATATATATATATATATTATATTCTTTGTCCCCCCACCCACACCAGAAATTAAATCAATTAATTGATGCTGTCATCCAAATAAATGCAAGAAAATCCGCCGCTAAAGCGGCTTGTTTTTAGGTATAAAGGATGCAGCTCACCCTTAATGCGTCTCGCCCAACACCTCACGGCGCTTGGCGCTTGGTGCAAGCAATGTCTGCCTGGTCGGTGAAAGCCCGACGAGCTCCGTCCCGGCATTGTAGGGATGCGAGGGTCTATGGTCATACGACAACGGCCATGCGCGATAGTGAGTACACCCCCCCTCCCCCCCCACCCGTTTCTGCTCTGCTCTGGGCTCTCCACAGGTACCGAGGCCCTAATTCGAAAAGCGCGAGGGAACAAGCGCGACGCGCTGGGTTACGCGGGCGCCGGCTGGGTGGCGGGCATGGCTCTCACGCTCCCGATCGGTGAGGGGTAGAGAGAGAGAGAGAGAGAGAGAGAGAGAGGGGGGGGGGGGGGGGGGCTTCCCAATGCACTTTTGAAGAAACGCAAATGTGGGGGTAGATGAGAAGGAAGCCTGTCATCAACCGCAAAAAAAATGCACGGACATCGTTTTTTTATTCACGCGGTAGTTCTTGGTGTACACGCCCAAAAGTGTGTGTTTTTGGGGCTTTATTTTGGGGCTATTTACTGTGGGCCTCCGTGACACGCTTAAAATTCGAACATTCGGCTCTTCACGGGTCGGGTCATTACCTAGCGGGTCAGGTCAGGTCGGGTCGGGTCGGGTCGGGTCGGGTCGGGTCGGGTCGGGTCGGGTCGGGTCGGGTCGGATCGGGTCGGGTCGGGTCAGGTGGGGTCGGGTCGGGTCGGGTCGGATCGTGTTGGGTCGGGGCAGGTGGTGGTGACCCGACCCGACCCGACCCGACCCGACCCGACCCGACCCGACCCGACCCGACCCGACCCGACCCGACCCGATCCGTAAGAGATGTTTTGAAAACCTCCTGTCCCGACCTGGCCTGGCCTGGCTCGATCCAATCCGATCGAACCCGACCCGTAAGATTTCAACAACTTCTTGGCCCGACCCGCGGGGGGGGGTCGGGTCATGACCCATGGGAGAGAGCCCTGCTATTTCTCGAAAGGTGCTCTCCGACGAGACCTTTTCGAAAACACCTCGGTGATTCGGTGTTTTTTTGGCAAAACCTTTCACCCTTTGTAGGACTGCAGTCTCGTTTTGGGGACAAATGGGGACAAATTACTTGGAATTTGAGTGCCTTGTCCCCAAAACGGGACTAGAGTTCTAAAGGGGTTAATTAACCCTTCCCGTTTTTTTCTGTAAGAAGCAAGAGAGCCAAGAAAAAGAAAAAGAAGCTGACCTCCTGAGCCGACGTGTAAATGAGCGAACTCGCCTCCCCTCTCTGAAAAAAAAAAGAAATCCCCCCCCCCCCCCCCCCCGCCCCCCCCCCGCTCACACGCGAAAAAACAGGCGGAAGATACCAGGCGCTGATCGCGGGCGCGACCCTGGCCGGGGTAGGGTATGGAGGCTTTTATGTCCACCGACAAGCGAGGGAGTATCTGGACAGCGTGGGGCGGGAGGTGCTGAGGGAGCGGGAGGAGGAGGAGGAGCAGGAGCGGGAGGGGCAGGGGCGGGGGCGGGAGGGTGCTCGGCGGGTGGCGGGCTCGGTCAGCTTCGGGCCAAGACGATGATGACCGGACTGGAACGTGGCCTGGCCGGAGGTGGCCTGGCTTTGGCTTTAGCCCGGCCTGGTGTGCCCTGGCCTTGGTTGTGGGTGTTGCTGCGGTGTTTCCTTTTTCTGGGCTCATTGGGTTTTGCTGGGGTGGGGGTTCTGGTATTGGGCGGGGGGGGGGGGGGGGGAAGTCGTGGAAACGTTTTGTTTTTGTTTTCTTCCCCTTGGCGGAGACCTTGGTGACTAAGACGTACCTGAGTTGGCCTGTATCTCAGCCTCTGTTTTTTTATACCTGACGTAAGTGTCTACTGAAAAATATACTCAAGTATGGCCTGGCCCTGGGGGGGGGGTGCTGGGCCTGTTTTGTTTTTGTTTTTGCTGCGGGGCGACTGCTAGGCAGACGTGGCACCTACCGGGACATTTTCTGAGACTTCTCACACGAAAATATTCATATTAATACGAAGCAGAATACTTCAAGAAGCTCGACACAAATACCTCAACCCTACATTCATTTTGAGCAAAACCTAGAAGCGCAATCCGATTAGCAATCCGGCAGCCTGTTTAACAGCGGGCGTATAATAGCACGAATACCATTGTAAAGCACTACCAGGTACGGTATGTAATGGCATGGCATGGCATGGCATCCCAACGTTGTTGGGGAAGCTCCTCAGCGCCTGGTCGGCCAAAACTACTTTGGCCAAAAAGTGACCTGTTACGAGTATATGGTAGAAGCACGCCTCTTTGTGACTGACGCAGTATGTCGAGAGGAAGCACCGAAATGTCCTGAGGCGCCCCTCGCTTGACTCTTGCATAGGAGCTCTACGACACCTCACCCACCCAAGAACTGATTGTTGAGAAATGCTGCACACTGAACCCATGGCCTCTCAATAGAGCAGATTAAAAATGCAGGGTTTCCTATAGAGATATGCCTGGCTATGGCTCGTGCTGTCAGGGAATTTTTGGGGCGTCACGTAGTTGCGGCGGTCAATCACAACCGTGCGCGCTTACGGCACAAAAGCGCAATCACGTAGTCCGACATCGTTGATTGTGATAGGCGTCTCACGAAAACAAAACAGGATTTCCACGAGATTGGTTGGGTAATAGTCCCATCGGTCGAGGACTGCCGCCCGTCCGCCAGAAACAAGGGCCAAAAAGTGTTACTTCCTTTATATCGTAGCAGCACGCGTCGCGTGGTTTTTTGTTGAGCTTGGTGGCTCTTTGCCGGACTTGGCTTTTTTCTTGGCTTATTACCTTTGTGTTTTTTGCTTCAAGTGGCCCTCCCTTGTTGTTGTTGTTGTTGTTGTTTTTCTTTGTTTTGGCTTTACGCTGGGCTTGTTTTATTTTACATCGGTCGGAACTTCGAGGAACTTTTTTTTCCTTGTAATGTGATTATCCATTAAGTTTGCATCATCAACTGAAATAGCGTTATTGCAGATCGTTTTTTTCCTGTGTTTTTTTTTTTGTCCCGTTCCGAGTCGAAGGGGGGGGTTTGCTCTAAAACGGCGGATTTGGCGTCGTGCAAATTCTTGGTTTTGTTGTATGCATGGTGGATGTTTGTTGTATGCTTGCTCGAGGATTCTGATTCTCGCAAACTCGACGTAGTGCTCGTGGTCATAGTAGTACCTAGCGTGTACCCTGGTAAAGATCACACGTGCGGCTCGTGTGCCCGATGGGAGCGACTGTGTTTTTGATGTCCTTCTGTTTTTTTTTCTTGTGCTTCGATCGTTTTGAGTGCCTTTGTTTCATTCAGTCTGCGTTTGTACATACATGTGTTCTCCAACCTGCCGGAGACCTACAGCACCGCGACGATCGTACCATCAAGCCTGGAGCACGGTTTGCGCCGGTTGTCTCGCAGAAACACGACAAGCCTCTGTCACTTACCGACCGACCCACTTATACCGACCGACCAACCCACCTTCTGACCCACCGGCCGACCGACCTATCGACCCTCCGACCGACCCACCCACCCACCTACCGACCGACCTTTCGACCCACCTACCGACCGACCTTTCGACCCTCCGACTGGGGAACAATTCAATCAAGGAGACGTATCATATGTACGAATGTACGAACACGCGTCCCACCTGGTGATGAGACCTTTCTCGTATGGACTACAGTAATATCACAGGAACACTAATAAATAGTACTTGCGCTGACACGCCCCCACACACTCTCCAGCACAGCACAGACCGCCAGCCGCCGCCGCCGCCCCCCACCCAAAAAAAACACCGCTTTTTCTTCACAGAAAACAAAGCAACCAAAACACACAAGGCACGAACATGCTACGTGCGTACCAACAGGAGACCACCGCCGCGGCTCAACCCAACCCGCCCGCCCGCCCCTTGATGCCTGCTCCTTGGCCCTTTTAAAACAGCAGTCCCGTTTTGGGGACACACTACTAAGAATTTGACTGGTTTGTCCCCCAAACGGGGCTGCAGTCTTATAACAGGGTTAAATGAACCCTCTTGGTACTGCAGTGTACTGAAACAGGTATATCTAACTCTAATTCCAAGTAATTTGTCCCGAACTGTCCCCCCGAAACGGCAGTGAGTTGGTGCGGTTCTTAAGGGGTTTCAATTATGAACTATTAATATTATTACCAGGTTCATAAAATTCTCAGTATCGTCGGAGCACCATTTTTGTTGTTGTTGTTGTTGTTGTTGTTGTTGTTGTTGTTGTTGTTGTTGTTGTTGTGTTTTACATGTTATTAGCCTTGTACTCGAATCGAAGTAAGCCACTACTGCTGTGCTTATACTGCATACGTGGCAACGTAGTATCTCTGTGGCGTAGCTTTGTGACCACATAACTTGTATCTCTTCTTCTATGAAAAGGACTGAAGAACCGGCACGGACACTGGTTGCGCTGGATGTCGACGGGTAGAAACAACGGTTTAATGTGAAGAACACACACACTATATTAGTATCACAGGAGGCCATACATAGTACCTCCATAGTAAATAGGGCCTACCTGGTATGATTCACAGAAAGACCCTACCAGGTATATATTGCCCAATTTTTACTAATAATACAATATTTGGTCCTATTGACTATACGTACGGTCCCCCCGCAACAGGCCACCACGTCGGGTTGCACGGTCCGATGCGAGTCGAAGGAAAGGAAAGGAAAGGAAAGGAAAGGAAAGGAAAGGAAAGGGCCGAGCGGAATCTTCTCGCGATACAGAATGCACCGCATGAACCGTCGTCGGGAGGAGAGAGAAGAAAGAGCCCATCACTTCTTTGTGACCTCGGATCTACAAGAAGTTATGACTGGTATCGGGAATAAGGAGGAGAGAGGTTCTTCTGATAGTATAGAAGGAACATTCTGAAGCAAGGAAGGGCGTAGGAAGATATTAAATGGGTTTTGGTTTGTCGTGCGTATATGATACTGCCGCGCTTTTGTTCTGGACTGGAGAGTTCTTCGCCTTCTTCTGTTATTACGGGGGACCATAGTAGTTAATAGGACCAAATATTGTTAGTAAAAATGGTTGAATATATAGTTTTTTATGTACACCATAATAGGTCCTATTAGCTATGGCCCCCCGTAGTAGCATGTTCTTAGAACAGCACTACTATATTAGAGATGATACTTGTCAGTAACCATCATATTCGTTACTCGATTACACTTACGTCATCTGGTATACATTTACGCATTCTATGTACAACAGACAGTTTCCCAGTCTGAGCTATATAGAATTGTGAGTTAATGTGAGAACAACAACAACAATAATAGTAGGATAGCAACAGCTGTCTTTTTACGCATATACTGCTGTGCACCCGTACGCACAGAATAAAATCCCAATGACGAGTAGTGCCATGGATCTACTGTTGTGGTACGTACGTACATGATCTACGGTAGACAACACATACATTTAGTACGTGCTATCATTGGTACATAATGGACAGGATATCTTCAGTATCCCTCCGAGACCGGTAGCATAGTTTTACAGTTACAATGTAGTTCTGGTTGGAGAAACAACATAGGCTACACTGGGGTCATGGATATGCACCCCAAGATATTTTGTTCTTTACAGTAAATCTGGGGGGTCTCTTCGTTGTTTTTATTTTGAACGGAATACGAGGGTATTCCCTCATTTTGTTTTTGTTTGACCGAAGTGCAAGGGTCGTCCTTTGTTGCGAGCTGCGAGCGCACACGCGCACCGCCCTCCCCTTTGAGCTCACTCTACTTTTGCTCACCATCATCAGCTTCCAGCTGAGCAATCAATCAACAATGTGGCTTGGGGTCACCACACCATTTTCTTCTTCTCTTCTATGTTGAAGCTTCACGTACAAGTCACCTGACAGTGACTACGTGTTTGCCTCGAACATTTTGACTGTGTATTGCCGGCCATCGGCAATCGAGTCTAGGCGTACACACCAGCTACGAGCTGGTACACACGCCAATCGCCACATACCTAGTAGGTTATGCGCCATGAGCCTTCATATACTACACGTTGTCGGATGGCAAGCAAAATAATAATAAATGGGATAGACTTGGCGTAATGGTTTCCTTTGTGTACGGAGATTTCTTCTTTCAGGAATGTTTTGATTGATCAACGTGGAAGCTCACTACTTACTTACTGCACATTATTTGTCGGATGGCAAAGCCTAATAATAATGACAAATAAATAATGGGGATGGAAAGAAAGAAAAAGAAGAAAAAGAAGAAGAAAAAGAAGAAATAAGCTCGTGTCGTGTTTCCTCAAAGCTGCAAAGTCATTTTCTGGGT
Organism: Nereocystis luetkeana; assembly: GCA_031213475.1. Classification (NCBI taxonomy): domain Eukaryota; class Phaeophyceae; order Laminariales; family Laminariaceae; genus Nereocystis; species Nereocystis luetkeana. The sequence continues at coordinate 1,393 of JARUPZ010000763.1, read as the reverse complement.
CAGGCATACAGCCGCACAGTAGAGCCCTCCTTCGCATATATATAGTACGCATAGATAGGGGGGTCCTCCCTCCCATATAAGGCGGCGTCCCGATGTAAGGCGGTCAAAATCGCTTTTGGCACGACTGGTGAAATGTATGTGCTCATAATAACCTGGAATAAATAAGGCGGCTGTACTTAGCTCACAATGACGCGGTCATGTTGCTGCAGAGGCACACCACACCGCCTTACTACTACTGGGGAAACCCCTACTGACCCCTACTGCAACTAACTATCACGGCGGACCATATTAAATACCTGGTAGGACCTACAGTACACACAAAAACCCATACATTTCCTATTTTTGCTCACAATTTACTACGTACGTACGGTCTCGCCGTAATAGAGTAAATAGAATGAAGTCAGGAGCCCCCCAGAAGGAAACAGAGATTGAACTATTTTCGTACTGATGCAGTTCCGTTTTGGGGATACACTGCTTAGGCTCATTCTTATCGGAGAGCTTTTTTTTCCAAATTTTCCACAGTTTGGAAATAATTGGAGATATGTGTCGATATAAGGAGGCGTTCTGTCACTATTCGTGAAATTCTCCAGAAGCAAAAATATCATGTTCACTTTTCCAGAACCAGGCTGAGGTGCTAGCAAGAGCGTTCAGCAGCATCATCACGCATTCATTCATACATATCACAATCATCACGCTGTGTGTACGCGTGTTGTCCGTCGGCCTAGGAGTAGAGAGAGGTTTTGCGCTTCGGGGACCCCTTCCCGCCCCCTCTGCGCCAGTAACCGGGACTGGTGCTGCTTCGTGCAGGCGATGCTGGGCTGTGTAAAAGTAGGCGTTAATGTCCCTACTATTACGGGAGACCATAGTTAATATTGGTAGGACCAAATGTTGTTGGTAGAAATTGATAAATATATACCTGGTAGGTTTTTATGTGTACCACAGATATATCCTGTTAACTATGGTCCCCCCTAATACGTAGATGATACAGTCCTTGCGCTGAAGGGTAGCAAGTAGCGCTCTTATAATGCTGGTGTGACGCGTTCTACGGTAGAGGTATTAATAGAACAATGATTAATCCCGCTAAAACGTTTTCTGAATGACGGGGCTCCTTAACCCAAAACCGTCGCAATGCCAATCTTGTTTCGAAAAATGACGTTTTTGTATACTTGGGCCATGGGATTATTCATCGGGATGCACTTTGTTTTTTTTGCTGTGAGGTCAGCTTTCGGGTGAGATAAATATGGAGCTCCCAACGTGACGAGCCTCAGAAAATTTAGGGTGAACCTCAAGAGCTCTTATCTATCGTAGAACGTCTCGTCGTGTGCCAGCCCAACAGACGCGTTTTACGATAGAGGTAGCACATTTCCGCCAAAATGTTTTCTGAATGACGGGG